>CAUJNA010003532.1:102500-162500 GCA_963377175.1 Effrenium voratum | reverse complement strand
TGTTGGTGTCAGGGCAAAAAACCTCGACGGATTGCGGATTGCCCGAACCAATCCAAGGGTCCCTGTTTTGTCGCCTCAAAGAAGCGCAAACTCATCAAACCAAACTTCAGACATATGACGGTTGAGCCTTGCGGCCCCAAATAAACGAGGAACCTGACTGAGGGCGAGGGGGGACCTGGAAGACCATTCTCTTCCACTCGGGAACCCTCTGTTTTGTGTCACGTTGCCACGTGGGACGAAGGAAACCCAACTCAGTCCAGGCACTGATCCTGCCAGTAGCTGGCCTGCGGCGCTTCCAATCGAGGATGGTTCAGCTGGAGCCTTCCGCCATTACTATAAGGGCCTACATAATCTTCCGTTTGGGCAAGGCCCCCAGGAAATCATGAAAAAAATATGGGCGTGAGTCAATATTAAACCACCAGGGGACCGCAGACTCTAGTCCATGTTTCCATTTACCAGGGTAACCCATTTTGGGTACCTATTCTTGACCTTCAAATCCATATGTCCAGTGATGAATTCCTACGGGCGCTAAGAGCTCTATGGCACGTGGCAGCTCTCTCCTTCGCTTCTCCGCCCGCTCCAACATCTCCGCAAGGGGAAAAGTGATTGGGTGTTGGCCCGCGGGTCACCAACTATCTCCAGGAAAGGGGGGGCCGTGGCAGGGCTGCGGCCTTCCAAACTCCCCCAATCAAACCCCCCCGCCACCTCCCAAAACCGTAGGCTAAAACAAAGAACCCTAAGTGGGCGAGATGTAGGGAAACTCGCTCCATGGTTTTCCACCCCCCCAAGTAGCAACCACTTTCCAATGGTTTCCCTTTGAACCAACCATGGTTTTCCAATGGTTTCCAACGGTTTCCAATGGTTTCCAAATGGTTTCCAAATGGTTTCCAAATGGTTTCCCAATGGTTTCCAATGGTTTCCAAATGGTTTCCAAATGGTTTCCCAATGGTTTCCAATGGTTTCCAAATGGTTTCCAAATGGTTTCCAAATGGTTTCCAAATGGTTTTGCAATGGTTTCCAATGGTTTCCAATGGTTTCCAAATGGTTTCCAATGGTTTCCAATGGTTTCCAAATGGTTTCCAAATGGTTTCCAAATGGTTTTGCAATGGTTTCCAATGGTTTCCAATGGTTTCCAAATGGTTTCCAATGGTTTCCAATGGTTTCCAAATGGTTTCCAAATGGTTTCCAAATGGTTTTGCAATGGTTTCCAATGGTTTCCAATGGTTTCCAAATGGTTTCCAATGGTTTCCAATGGTTTCCAAATGGTTTCCAAATGGTTTCCAAATGGTTTTGCAATGGTTTCCAATGGTTTCCAATGGTTTCCAAATGGTTTCCAATGGTTTCCAATGGTTTCCAATGGTTTCCAATGGTTTCCAATGGTTTCCAACGGTTTCCAATGGTTTCCAATGGTGTCCTATGGTTTCCATTTGTTGTCCAATGGTGTCCTATGGTTTCCTCCCATGTTCTCTTTTGGATGTATATTTTGAGCTACCTCTCCTTTTTGCAGCTCCCTTGGAAGTCTCATCGGTCAGTAAATCCCTAGCAACCAGCGGTCTTCGGCTTCCTTTCCCTGGCTTCCTTTACGAGCGAGTATCGCCGATCCAAAGGCATCCCCTCACAAAATGGTTGCGCTCCGCTGGTGAACAACCTGGATATGGATATCATGCGCAAATTGAAACAAGTCACCAGAAAAAAAAAAAAAAAACAAGTAGGTTTCGGTGCTTGTGTCCATTTACCAGGGCAACTCATTTGGCTCCCCGATCTTTGACCACCACCACATGGACACCTACAGCCCGCCAACTTGGCTCGCACAACTGGAGTCGCAAAATACGAAAAAAAAAACCTGCTAATGGCTCCCGGGGTCCTTGATTTGTTGGTTCCCCTTGACATCAACCCCCCCCCAAAAAAACAGTCGCCTCAAAGGAATTACACCCTCCATATACCCTCCACATACCCTCAAAAACCCCCTCCACATACTCTCCGTATACCCTTTTCAATAATAATTCCGGCTACTGTACGCCCAGTACCGGCACCACAGCCTCAAAACCAAGGATTCCCAACAAGAAAAGGGCTTCGCCTCAAGGGGTCACCCACCCAGCTGGCCATCCAGCCCATCGCTCCTGCACCACCATGGCGCCGAGCCCGCAGCGCCGGCTCTGCCCCAAGCCCGAGCGCAGCAGCCTGCGGGTGGCACCACGCAGTTCGGCCGGCTCAGCCGCTCAGCCGCGCGGCTTTGGCCCAAGTCGAGACCAAAGCAACGGGAGGAAAAACCCATCCCAGTGGGGGTTCCAGCCTTTTTTTGGTCCACTCAGCCGCCTCAAAGTTGGTGAAGAAAAAAAAGCATGAACCCCCAGAGTCCTGCAGCCACATCCGGGAAAAAAACCACGCCGCGAAAAATCAAAACCGCCGCACGTCCGCTTTTTGTTGGCTCCTATCAGCTTCCGCCCCTTTGGTGGATTGGATGGGTGGTTTGGTGCCAGGGGCTCACATCCAAATCCCGTCACAACTCCAAACCACCAAGCCTAGTGGACAGGAGCCAATATAGGCAACCAGCCATTCTACCAATTGCTGTCCCTGGGTTACCTGTCCTCCCACATGGAACTGGACGTTCGGGGTATTCTACCTTGTGGTTGTTCCTTTTTGGTTGGCTCCCTTGGTTTCCTATCCTCCCACCCTTTTCACAGGTCACCAACCATTCTCCTTTTGGTTTTCCTATTGGTTGGCCCCCTTGGTTACCTTCCCTCCCACCAATTGACCCGGAACCTGACTTTCAGGGCTCCTAGTTTGGACCATTTCCCTGTCAAAGGGACGAACGTCCGGTTCCATGTGAAAAGGGTAGGAAGCCCACAAAAAATGAAAAACCAATTGGTCGAATGGTTGGTGACCGACTATACTGGCTAGGTCCTCCAGCACAAAAAGATTGAAATAGGGGTACCAACTTAGTCTATTTTAGGCGAACCCCCCCTGGGAGACCTAGCCCACTGGCACCTGGGATCCACTCAGATCCGGTGCCAACACCGAGAACTGCCTGGGAAGCAGCTTCTGCAGGCTCTGCAGGCGTTCCTCCACCGCCGGCAGCGGCGAGGCGAGGCCGCCGCCTCTAGAAAAATCAGCTAAAAAAGATCCCGGCGGGTACACCAAAAATTTAAGTTGAAAAAACAACCCCGTGGACAACCCTTGTATCCTTATGCCCTAGTATCGGTCAGTATCGGTTTTTTCCTCTGCATCGGTTTGCAGTGTTTTGGCAGCTCTAGCTTGAAAGTCGTGACTTTTCCGTACAAGTGTAGTATGCGAAGTACACTCTGCCAGCTCCCAGCTCCAGCTGGAAAGTCGCAACTTTTCAGTACAAGTGTAGTACGCAAAGTACATTTTGGCAGCTCCAGCTGGAAAGTCGCAACTTTTCAGTACTATGCGCAGTAGATTTGGCAGCTCCGGCACGAAAATCGCAGCTTTTTTCAGTGCAAGTGAGTTTTTCAGTGCACATGTGGTACACAAAGTACATTTTGGCAGCTCCAGGGAAGGCTGCAGGGCAGCTGGTTGGATTCGGCGTGGCGGCCACTGAGTTGGGTGTCGGTTGGGTATCGGTTTGGGTATCGGTTTGGGCCCTGCAAATTTATGATTCCGCGATCTTGGCTTGCGACAACAACTTGGACCTGATGTGTGTCTTCATGGCTTCTGGGGGTATCGGTTTTTCTTCCTCTGTATCGGTTTACAATGGTTTTAGCCTGCGAAACAAGTTAAGGGACGACCCCTTACATAGCGAAAAGGCGCGGGGTATTTTTTTCAGCCCGACTTGGGGGTGGCTTCTCTTCTTTTTTGAGCAGGTCTTGCGTGTTTGGGGTGGTTTGAAAGGGAAACCAAAAGGAAAACCGAAAGCCCAGTTTGCCGCCTCCATTTTTATGGCATTAAAGGGAAGACCCCCACCAAAGAACATTTTGGGGGGGTCCTTAAATAATGACGTTTGGTCAACAAATCTAGCCAACATGATCGGTCGAAGCAAGACCCGGCCCTGCAGACCTGGACGAAGCTTCAGGTTTTCCTGTTCCATTGCTACAAGCCCTACAGGCTGCTACTTGGGCGCCTGGGATTTCGGGTTTTCCTTCTGGTTTTCCCGCTCGAACCCACCAAAAAAAGGTTCAATCCCCGAATATGGATGAAAAACCATCCAACTGGGGGTTTCCCTTAATACCTATCGCACCAGCAAAATAAAACAAGAGGTGGATGAAGAACCCGCCAACTGGTAGTGCTTCCTGCAGTCACCAGGCCAAATGCATCTTGTGCAGGCATATTGCGTCCACCATGGCCTCAATGGACTTGCTGTGTGCAGCGAGCTAACTGGGCTCCCATCTCCTCCTCCATGCCTTTTTTGTGGCCAGCCGGCTGCATTCCCAGCATTCCCGACATCTCTGGTGTTTTCTGTGTTTGGTCAATTTTGCGTGTCTGAAAGTCTTGAAATTTTGGATGCGAAGATTGGGTCCAACGCCTGGGTTCATTTCCTCGCTCCCTATCGCACCAGGAAAATCCAACATTTAGGGGTGGATGAAACACCAGCCAACTGGTGGATTCCTCTTTGGGGGACCAACGCCTGGGGTCATTCCCTCGTTCCCTACCTACCGCACCAGCGAAATCCAACATTTAGGGGTGGATGTAAAACCAGCCAACTGGTGGTTTCCTTTTTGGGGGACCAGTTCCTGGGTTAATTCCCTCGTTCCCTACCTACCGCACCAGTAAAATCCAACTTTTAGGGGTGAAAAACCAGCCAACTGGTGGTTTCCGTTTTGGGGGACCAACGCCTGGGTTCATTCACTCGTTCCCTACCTACCGCACCAGCAAAATCCAGAATTAGGGGTGAATGAAAACCAACCAACTGGTGGTTTCCTTTTTGGGGGACCAACGCCTGGGTTCATTCCCTTGTTCCCTACCTCTCACACCAGCAAAATGCAACATTTAGGGAGCAAATCCAACATTTAGGGGTGGATGCAAAACCAGCCAACTGGTGGTTTCCTTTTTGGGGGACCAGTTCCTGGGTTAATTCCCTCGTTCCCTATTGCACCAGCAAAATCTAACATTTAGGGGTGGATGAAACACCAGCCAACTGGTGGCTTCTTTTTTGGGGGACCAACGCCTGGGTTCATTCCCTCGACATTTAGGGGTGGATGAAAAACCAGCCAGCTGCTGGTTTCCTTTTTGGGGGACCAACGCCTGGGTTCATTCCCTCGTTCCCTACCTACTGCACCAGCAAAATAAAACATTTAGAGCTGGATGAAAAACCCTTCCAACTGGTGGTTTCCTATGGTCACTTGCCAAAAGGACCCAGAAATACAAGGTTCACCTTTTGGGGCCATGACTAAAACTGGTTGCCAACACTGAAAAACCAAAAGGTTCAAAGGTCGATTCGCTTTGGGCGGCTGAGCAAAACATTTTCTGGGGCGGAAGTCTCCGCAACCTCCGCTCGACCGGCGAGGCTTCCGGGGCTTTGGGCCTCCATCTCCCATGCTCACCTGGCGAGCCGATCGGACTCAGGGCGGTTTTGACCCCAAGACGTCAACGGGGCGGTTCTCAACGGGAAACCTCTTGGGTTGAGTCTACATACCCCTTAAAACTCCAAGCCCTGGGGAAGTTAATCTTTTACAGACATATAGCCCATGCTACCCAAAAAGTTGAAAAGTTGTGTTTTTAAGAGGTAAGTGTACATAGAGTCTCCATGAACAATAGAAAAAGGGGGCATGACCCCTTAGTTTTGGGCAATGCCCAACCATTCTGTAAGGGTCATGGAGAGTCAAAAACAGAACCTGCTCGGAACGGGACTTGGAACCTACGTTTTGGTTGGAATCATGTGTCATTTCCTGCAACCCTCCGAACAGTGAGCTCAGGAAAAATGGGACACAGGGAAAAAGGTATACAAACAGTGTGTCGCACATCGCATCCTCGTGTCAAAGTTGTGGGTTGGCGCCTCAACATTTGATGTGTTTCATCGTTTTGGAGCCCTTTTCGATTAAACTAATTAAGCTTATTAACATGTTTTTCTGAGTTCAGTGACTTCAATGAATTTAACCAAAGAAAATTGTGGCATATTGTAATGAATTTAGTCGTGTTGCAGCCATTTGTTTCGATTAAATTCATTAAACTATGTAAATGGATAAGTTCAAGGAGTTGATAAATCCAATCAACAAACATGGTAGCCCCTTTTGGCACACTCCAGGATTTTAAAGAACTTAGTGAATGCTATCGAAAATATCCTGCCGATTAAGTTCATTAAACTTCGTTTACACATGGAATTATTGACAAAAATGTATTTTCTTAGAATCGTGGCTCGTTTTGGCAAAGTGCGGCCTTTGAATGAATGCAACAGTTTTGGCGAACCTTAAACGGAACAGGCTCCGATTCGATTGAATTCATTCAACTAGTTAAAACCTGGACACTGCTAAAAGGAGCCACAATATTTGTTTGATTAATTGTATAAAATTTATTTTGTTCACATTGAATTTGATCAGAAAAGGATTGAAGTCAAGAGACAATTTGGGATGTTCATGAACTTGATGATTGCAATGTTCTTGTTTCACCGAAGTGGTGGCTCCCTTTGACACAGCCCAGGAGTTGCATGTTGTTGATCGTTTTGGAGCCTGTGTCGAAGCCTTTCTTGATTATATAAATTCATTAGACACAATAGAGTTGCTTTAATCCTAAACATAGGGTTTCCTTTTGGCACAGACCATTTTGTGTTTAATATGTTTTGTCGCGAGGCCATGCTCGATCAACATAATTCACCCAATTCATCTAAGCCTTGGTCTGCGTCAGAGTATTTGGGACTATGAGGGCTCCTTTGTGCACAGAAATTCGATGGAAACAACGAAACAGTTTTAATTCGTTGGGTATGCGAACCCCCAATCATGGAACTGGCTGTTCTGCAAAAGCTTTATCATGCAAGATATTGACCATGCGAAGGAAGTCATCCACATGATCATGAGTAAGTAACATGACATGGGATTGTTCTCAAGGTTCGCTCATTCTTTTTGCGAATAATTAGAAGAGCTACAGTAGTTCAAAGAGTCAAAAGCATGGAGATAGAATCATCCAAATGGCACCCGTCCCTTTCGAAGTACTTGGCTCTTAGAATATGTAGAATGATATGAATGATTGGAGTTGTTGAAATGATGAGAACACATGAATCAGGAATTCTTCAAAAGGCATCTTGCCCCTGTGAGAATAAAGGCAAACCGGAAAGCAAAGAGCTTTATTTGGTCCCTGTGTTTTAATGTTTCCCCAAATATTGCAAGTAATGATACTAATGCCGAGAAGTAGATTGAACAATTCGAAACAACTGAATCTGGAAGTCCCCCAAGAGCACCCCATCAGTTAAAACAAATAATATTGGAAGGCACACGTCCCTTTAGGAACAACTAGAGTACTTAAAATAGCTAGAATAAGTGGAACAAAGATTGGCCACAAATGCGAAAAAGTACTTTCAGAATAATTGAATACTTATGACCAGTAGAACAACAAGTGAATCTTCGCAAACAAGGCACCCGGCCCTTTGGGAATAATGAGGGCGCTAAAGTGAGTAGAACAAAGATGGAACTGGTAGGAACAAATCGAAGGAATTCATAGAACTGTTGGAATAATTCGGAAATCATGGCCTATTGTTTCCCACATTATTCTCGGGAATTCCCCAAAAGAACCCGTCCCTTGAGAAATGTCATCAAACTTAGCTTCAGAGAACACGAGTTGAATTCCCCCCCCAGGGCACTTGTCCCTGTGGGAGATGCTGACAATTAGAAGAGGTGGAATAATTCAAAGAAATAGAAACATGGAATTAGAATAAGTGGAATGCATAGTACGATTTGACAAAGACACTTAGAAAGATGGGCAGGAGTTCTTGAAAAGGCACTCTGTTGACATGGGAACAAAACTAGCAATCAATCAGCTAGAACACGTTTAAGAACAATTATCAACAAGTGAATGTCCTTAAAAGGCACCCGTCCCTTTGGGGAATAATTAGGATATTTCGAAGACTGAAACAAACACTGGGCAATTGTTCAGGGTGGTTGTAGCTAGTCTGATGAATTAGAAAGAAAACAAATAGGGCTACATGTGTCCTAGTGATTCAAATCATCCTAAATAAGCATTACATTAAACAGGATGACACTGCTAAATTAAGGTCAATCATCTCAAGTCAGTGAATCAACTAGGATCATGGCGTAAGTTAATCTAGCATTCCCAATGGCACCTGTCTCAGAAGGAAGCTAGAATAATGATTACAACCATAGGTGTCCTTTTAGGGTAAATAGATGGCCCTGGTAGATGATTAAACCACCAGGTAAACCAGGGCCATCTATTTTTCTACCAAAACAGCCAAAAAGGACACCTATGATTACAACACAATGAATCAGGATTTCTCCAGAAACCACCCATCGAACATCCGAAACCAACTATACAATAGCAACCTTGAATTCTCGCAAGGACCCGTCCCTGTCCCTAATTCTGATAATTGACTAGAATACTTAGGAATTTTGAATACTTAGAACAATCAGAAAAATGCATTTGGGTGTCACCCGTCCCTGTGGGAATAAATAGAATAGTTCGCAACAAACGAAGCGGGACTTCAAAATCACCCATACAATGTGATTAGTTTCGAAGAATAAGGACTGTTAGAACAAAGATTGACAATAATAGACCAAACTAACTTGGATGTCCTTAGAAGGCACTCGTCTCTGTGGGAATCATTCGAACAACAAAAAAACACTTAACATAAGCAGAACAATCAGCCACGAATGGATTTGGTACTCACTGAAAGGCACCGGTCCATTTGGGGAACACTTACCAAAAAAAGCCTAACATAGCAAGAACAAGCAGAATATTAGAACAAAGCTGTCCCGCAAAAACCGTCCTTTTTTCTCGGGAGCAATCAACAGTAGTGAGATGGCTTGCTTTTGACGCATACATATATGCTGGGCTGCCCTCAGATCCCAGGCTAAAAGTTTAACCTTTAGTGGGTTAAATGGAAATCCCCACTAAACTCTAAAAGGTTAAAAAGCTAAGGGGATGGCTGCGAACCACACAGATATGTGATAACTATAATCGCAGCAACACGTGTTCAACAAGCAAACGGGAGTGTGGGGACTCCCCATAAGGCACCCGTCGCTGTTGGAACAACTAGAATAAATATTATGTTAGAACATCATAGCCCTAGTTTCTCTAATGACTCTAGCTGTGTTAAATTTTGAGATCAAATGGAAGAAATAGAAAGCCAATGAATCGGGAATTTCCCAAATGGCACCCACCCCCCTTCGGGAACAATTGGGACGAACTAGAACTAGAAAACTTGGACCTGGAATTCCCCCAAAGGCCGCCGTGCCTGGTGGAATCTTTGGAATAGCTGGAATGAGTGAACAAACAAAGGGCTGTGCTTGATCTTCGTTTTAATGTCTCTCATTCAGAATGACTAAGATGATTAGATAGAAAAACAAAAACAAACTATGGACACACGTGAATCGGGAATTCCCCAAAGGCACCAGGGGTATAACCCTAGTCAGCATTATAACTATCATAACTGAGAACAGCGAGGGCTGTATTTGTTCTAGTGAGTTTGATTCTAGCTATGCTCACAAGAAATCATTGTTACACAAAACACAGGTTTTTGAACAAAGGGAATCCAGAACTCCCCAAAGGCACCCGTCCCTTCGGGACCAACTCGAATAGTTAGAATGATTGGGAAAAATGAGTGGAATCCGGAATTCCCCACCAGGGAGAACTCGAAAGGAGCTTCCCAAAAAAAAAGCTCGCCCGCCCCTTTGGGAATGGATCAATAGTTATAATACTCCGAAATATGACAAGCAAAATAATTCGGCAATGAGCGTGGTTGCCCCCACAAAGCGCCCGAGTTGGGAATAAACTAGAAATAATAGAATAGCAGCGACATGATGGTTCCACACATGTGCCTGTGGCTCAAAAAACCGGAATTCCAAAATGGGTTGCCCTGGTGAGTGGAAACATGGACCAAACCCTGCGGTTTGCCCCTCCTGTTTAATTTTGAGCCACACCCATGTGTGTGTGTGTGTGTGTGTGTTTGCATGAATCCACGCACGCGTGTCTGCCAGTAGGGTGTATCTTTTGAGTTGCTGGTAACATGGTTGACATTAGCCAACTGACCGTGCACATGGCCGCTTTGTCGAGTTTCCTTCCAGAAATGTGGCCCGTCAAATGAACGCGCCTTTTCCCTGCCACAGGGGGTCCCCCATTGAATACGTGCAGCATCTCAAACCGGTGGGGAAACACGAATGGGGCAAAACCTCCTACAATCAGCTTGCCTGATGTGTGGCCACAAACACAATGCAGATCATGCAGCAACCGATTCGCCCTTACCGGGCTGAGCAAGCCAGGCATTCCGGTTGCAATAAAGATGATGTTCTATTTGGACGATGGAAGTTGTGCTCAGTTGATCGAAATAAGACAAAGGACTCGAAGAAACAGCCCGCATCTTTTAGCCACACGTGTGCCCAGGGGTTCAGCTTTTGCATCAAGTCAAACTAGGAGGGTGAAGTTTCTGATACTTGAAATATGGCCATGGGTCAAAATCCAAATCGCACCCCCAGGCAACATCCCAATCCCCACTAAAATAGACTAAAATGGGCGATGCACCTATCCCAAAAATGGGATCCCATTGGTTTTGACCCACAGCTGAATAAGACACTACTCGGTGTAACAAACGGGACTGGGCTGTGGGGAATGACCACTTCTGTGATACAACAGAAAGGGCTTCCCAAAGACTATTTTGCTCATATAAAGGGGGATTCCCAAAAGTCTCACAGAAGCGGTTGGAGAAACCCATTCCGAGGGATCCCACAACCCTCGTGGCGGGACCGCATCTTCGTTTCACAAACACCACGCCCGTGGCTCCTTGGGCTCCAGCCCCAAACCCGAGCGAGCCCCGGGGGATTTATTGGGATACCTCCATTTGCTTTTTCGTCCAGCAGAAAAAATATAGAAAAAAATCCGGTAGTGAAATCGATTCCCTTTTGAAACCACCAGGGGGCGGAGCAAAAAAAAAAGAAAGTCTGAACCAACTGGAAGCATCTGGGCGAGCAGCAGACTTGAGGCTCCATGGCTTCTGATGCGAGGTCCCAGCAAAAGGATCAGAAGCCGCTCAGAGTCGGAAGCATATGTGTTCCAGGCCCTAGGCCGCCTTTCCCCCCCCCCCCTCCCCCAAAAAAAATAGGGCCCCTCACACATACAGAACACAGTTGTGCCTGAACCGAAGGACCCTGCTTCCCAACCCAATCTCTTTGACTGCTCGAAAAAACCGGGCCCCGCCTGTCCGACTTCAGGTCTCAATTTGGTCCAAGATTCGGGTGCACAAAACATATCATTTCGTCCAACCTGGAATGTGACATGGTTTTGGTGGTGACCCTATTCAAATGCTAGTCCATATTTTGTCAATCCTGTTTTTTGTAGATCACTTGTTTGAGACCCGAATCTAACAAACACCTGCTTGAAATTATACAAGAAACCCTGGTGTTAGCATGTTTATTTTTTTTGAAGTCATTCCCTTCCATTTGGTTAAGGCCCCAGCAAAAAAAATAAAAACATGTCCAGTAGTGATTTTAAGAAACAAGGGATTTGTTTTTCATTTCAGCAAATGAAGGGAAGTCCTTCCCGGAAAAAAAAGGGGAAAAAAAAAACGAAGCAAATGGAGGGAAGTCCTTCCCGTCGAACTTCCTGTACCTCGCTGGACACCGAACTTCCCCGGCCGCCTCCATGATGTGTCGGAAGTAGACCTGCAGCGCCACAAGCAGCGCCTGTGCGCACCTCAAGCGCCCGCCCGCATGGCCGGGCTTGGGACCGGGCCGTTCGAGCATTTTTTGTTTGTCGCGTTGGAAGGTGGGCAAAGCCCCAAAAAATGGACTTGGACTGACAAATAACTAGGTCCTCCAGATTTGAGAGGTTAGAAGGGTACCAACTTTTTCTGCAGTCTGTTTTAGGAGAAAAAAAATGGTAAAAGGGCACTACTGGGGGACCTAGGTAAGGAACCCCGGAAAAGGAAGAAGGAAAAGCCAAAAAACAACTATGATTCGGCCTCCAAATATATATGTTTTCCTTCGGTGTCCCTCTTCTTTCCGTCCCAGAAACACGCCGACCCCATTAAATGGCGTGGTCTTCCATCGCAAGAAAACCTCAGGAGCACCCAAGCCCCGAGGACACCCCAGGCATTGAGTGGAATTCCGGGCTGGGACCGCTTCTCCTCTTCGTTTCTCTGAAAAACCCAAACCGGGGTCCCACAAACAGGCGCCACATGTCCAAAAAAAAAACAAGATGAAGAGTTGCACGAGTTTGCAGCACGTGACATGAGCGTCAATCCCTGAAGGGCTTTTGCGAAGGCACGCTGTGGCCAAATCCAGAAGGGACAAAAACCACGCTGCAAGAGGTGCCAGCTTCAAAACAAAATGACGTGCCCCAAGTAGGTATACGTGTACATGCATAGGGCTCGTAGAACACAGATGTTCACCTGTACACCCCTTGAAATCGTACCCCCTTATACCCCGTGTACATTTGGCTTGGTGAGCCCAGTTTGAGTTTGGAATGGTCGGGGCACCTTCAAAGTTCGGATTGGTTTCAATTTGCGTGGGGAGACCTTCCGACCTTCCCTGATCTTAGAATTCAGCGGCCTCAAGGCTACTATCGCCTTTGCAGGTGGGGCCACGTGTTGAATTAAAAAAGATTGGCCCCGGCCAAATGGAAAAATGGAAGGGCAACCCGCCAATGGAAGCCTTGCTCATGGAAACCTGGCAGAAGCTTGCTTATCAATCCCTCCAACGTCGGAGTGGTCCTCATTCTAGTCGACAAATGTGTCTTTCACCCCCTTTCAATGGTTGGTTGCCATGTGGTTCCCCTCTGAACCACCTCAAAAAACGGCCGGGCTGCTTGAAAAGAATGACAGACCCAATCCCTCTAACCCACCTCCAAAAAATGATTGGTGTTGTTGTTTTGCGGTTTTCCAACAAAAACCAACCCAACAAAAGGATTTGGACCCCCAAATGAGCCCGGTGTGGTTTTTTTGGTGTCCCCACAAAACCCAAGCCAACCAAAGGTACCCCCAAAAAAGCGAAGGATTGGTGTTTGTCTTTTTTCGTGGTTTCCCTTCAAACCCAACCCAACAATATCGAATACCTTTTTTCAGAGGGGGCCGGCCACGGCCATGGGGGATACCAAGAGAATACCGTTGCCATGGTTTGGGTCCCTTTGAGAAAAGCCCGGCGGTCTTTCCGATGCTTCAACCCGAGGCCCGCGCCAGGTTTCGACCCCTGCGCCTCTCGCAGACCGTGTTTATCGATCGGGGCGCGGAATGCGGGGGATGTCCTCTGCCTGGGGTCTCCTTCTGATAGAAAAAGATCGGTCACCCCTTCATTTTGGGCAATGACCAACCATTTTTTAAGGGTGGAGAGTCTAGGTATAAACCAGCTGGTTTCCTTTCAGCCTTCATCCCTAGATGGGATCCTGAGGTCTTCGGGAAGATGGCTCTGTTGTTTTTGCGCCCTTGTCAAGAAAAAAAGACTCAAGGGGATTCCTGTCGGGGATTTCATGGTTGGAGGTGTTGGTTGTTTCTCTGTTCGGAGCCCCCCAAAACGGTGGACGAGCATCTCTTTCACTCGCCTTCGCCACAACTAATAGCTCCAGACAACGCCCTTTTTTGTTCATCGCTGCTTTCCGTCAGGTACCCCGTCACGTCCAAAGTGCCCGGCGTTCCCAACTTCCCAAGTCAGGTCCCATGCAGCTTCCCAGCTTGAAGCTCCGTGGGCTCCCTAATGTGCTTCAAGGGCGGGTCGGCTACATGGTTGCCGGCTTGTCCTTCCGTCTCTTGGCTTGGTCCCATGGTGAAGCGTGGTGTGCCTCCACGCTGATTCATATTCTTGGTGGACGTTGGGTTTGGGGAGCAAAAATCCAAATTTTAGCAGCTAAGTGGGGATTTCAACCACTAAACTGCAATAAGCAAAGATGTAAAAATGCCTCCCAACGACCACCATGTGTTACTTTGGACCCGACCGGCAAATTCCGTCAGATCCGTGCCAACAGCTTCAGTTTCTGAGGGACACGGGATTTCCCTTCCGCCGCCAAAACTGCTCTTAGACAACAACTTGGGTGTGGCAATCAAAATGAAACGATCGGAGGGGCCAATTGCGCAGGTTTTGGTACCCATGTTTCCACTTGCCGATCGGGCAACCCGTTTTGGAATTCCGGTGTTTTGAGCCACAGCCACTTGGCAAAACGGACCCGACCCGCGCTGTTCAAAGAGTTGGGACCCCAAGGAAGACCAAAGGAAGATCCCGCAACGCATGGCAGGGAAGTGAAACAAAGCACAGTGGCGCAAACTTCACTACGCTTTCCCAGCGGTTTGAGCCTCACATATGTTCCAACGGACTGCAGCTCGGATCAGGGCGCCAGCGAGTTTTTCCATAACTTTCGCCAGGGTTTGCACAGTGCCTACATTGCAGGACACAACTTGGCAAACATCCGAAAACCGGATGAAACACTTCCTCTCAAGCCAACCTCTGAAGGGCCGTTGGGCTAGTCAATCAGTCAAGCTCCATGCAGAAAGTGCGGGGTACATGTTTGTGTAACACACCACTGGGTGGTTCTTCCCCCCTGAGCATAAGGTCGATCGCCTTCTGTTGGTGGCATGCATCGATTTCATTCCAAACGGTCTCTGCTTCGTTGTCGCACCCACCAGCCATGGCCGTATCTGATTCTACCACCGAGAAACAAACCTTTATCAAAGTCACCCAAGTGATAGGTATTTTAGGGACACTGGGTTATTTTTTTTGTCTTCGGCAGGAAGGTGGTGACCTCTTGGGTTGAGTTCTGTGAAGTTTCTTCGACTAAAAGAGTTCAGAATTTGGCCAGTTGCTGACTTTCACCCCCACCCCATGCAAAAACTTCCTGCAAACTCACCCGTCTGGGCCGCAGGGCCCCACTCCATGATGGTCTCCAGCGCGTCAGCGACCACCTTCTTCAGGGCCTCAACCACGCTTGAGCTCCGACGTGGCTCGGAAGGAAAGCGGAATCAAAACCGATCGGTTGTTGAAATGGAAAACCGATCCCCAGAACTAAGGAACAAAGGCGGACATCTGCACCCATTGGTCGGGATCTTCCTTTAACCTTCACCCGAATCGGTTTTCAGGACGTGGGATTCTCAACTGGCTACAGCGATTCAATGCCCAACATCCCCTGCAACCAAAAAGCAGTTGGTCTCCAAAAAGAAGATTCCGTTCTTCCACATGAGGGTCTTGGGGGTTCCACGGAAAAATATGTAAGGGTGTACTTGTTTGAAGAGAGGAAGTTTGAGTATGTCGCAATTCTCTGTTGAGGCTTGCTGCCCTTCTTTGGGTGCATTTGGCAGAGAAGCCAAAAGGAGATCAAACCAAAAGAGAAAGTTCCCTTTGTATGTCTCACAAAAACAGATCCCAAACTCAAGAAATCTTTAGGCACCTCTTTCCCGTCGAAACACGGAGCCCGAACGGGTCCGGGGTCACCAAAAGCCGCGGATCGCTCTCCAGCCTCCTTGATCTGCACCCGCAAACAGCCCTGCATCGCCTTCACCTACGGAGACAAGTCCGCCAAATCGAGGGGTGGGGCAGGGCAAACCCAAAAAATCCGAGGGGGTGCCCTGGCAAAAACCGCAGAGTGTCTTTTCTGGAGTTGGTACCCCTTGGTGTGGTTTTACAAGGGAAACCACAGGGAAAACCACCATTTGGGGGTCCCCTAAAACAAGACACGCCCATTCGGAGAAGTCCGCGGTCCGAGGCGGCAGCGAGCCTCCCAAAACCAAAAACTGCTCGCAGGAGTTTGGTCATCCGTAGCTTCGATGGAGACAGGTTTTGGTTCTGCTCATATTTCTACATCGCCGGCATCCTCCAAGCTTCCTGCAATCTGCAGGCTGACAACCTGCAGAATGATTTTTTATGCATCACCTGCATCCTCCAAGCCCTTTGCGTAATTCTGTTTGTGCATCACCAGCAGCACCAGACTTTCTGGCATTGTGAAATTGAAGGCTCTGCCAAGTGCAGTGGCACTGATTGGAGCCACATGTAATTGTGGTTCCTCTTTACCATTCTCAAACTGGCAAAGTGACCCACCCTGGCAACTAAACAATGGGAACCCATTTTTGGGGGGGTGTCCAGCTTCGCGACCCAAATCACTTTGAGGACCCATCAAACTCCACCAGGTTCAGAAGTGAAATCCGGAGGCGACATGTTTGCCGCATTGTTTGTTTTTTCGTTTTTTTCTGTGTGGTTCCCAGAGAATCGTCCGGTTTACGGGTTTTTCGTGGTTGGGTTTCCGAATTTCCCCCACAAGTCAGTGACTTTTTTCGCAGATCAGAACACGGACAGCCCAGGGAAGTCACCTCTTGCCAACAAAAGTGGACCAAAAAGTAAGGCCGAATGGATCCACGGGTCGTGCTTGGGTTTCCATGAAGCTTTCGCCGACCAAGCAGCGAAATTCGGTCGGCGGGGCAAATAGACAATGTCAGTGATGCCATCGATGCGTGCGAATGCGGATTGAAGGGTTGAATGATACAAGATTGAAGGGTGGAGGATACCGCTGCAGATGCCAATGTAGCGAGATGACACTCCGATGAAAACACAAAGAACAACGGGAAACTGCAAACGATTACACACATGTTTCACAACCACAAAACAAAGTGAGCAAGGACCAAAGCAACAAAAACTGGCATGTGTCAACCAAAAAAAATGGAACCAGGCCAAGGACGGAAAAGAAAGGGCGCTGTTCTTTCACGCCACGGAATTTCGGTTTGACGCAGGAAGTTGGCCCAAGTTGCAAAGTCCCTTGGGCTGCGATCTTTTCGCGGCCTGGCGAACCCGTTTTGGTTGGCCGTAGGCCAAGGGAAGCCAATGGGAAACCAACTGTTTGAGGTTCCCCGATGAGACAAACCCAGCTGTTCTGGTCTTGGACAGGAGTTACGGGTTCTTTTTGAGTTGCTAGGTCCTCCGGTCAAGGGGTCAGAATAAGGCTACTAACTTTTTCCTGTAGTCCGTTTTAGTAGGGGAACCGAATCTCCCAACCAAAAAAAGGAAAGGGTAAAAGAAACGGCACCTATCGCTGGGGGACCTAGGTGGTGTTTTTTTTCCCGCGGTCTGGCGGTCTGAAGGAGATCGATCCGCTCGCCGTGGGTCTCCTACTGCGCAACCAAAACGATCGAGGCCTTGAAAGGGGAGGGCTCCGATTTGAGTCCTCGAAGCCAATCCGTGCCTTCCATTTGGTTAGTCACCAGCAAAAAATGGGGCCAGAGCCGCCTTGACTCGAAAACCATGGGTGGGTCTGGACCACTTTCACACCCTCCATTTGCTGAAATGAATATTGTTCTTTACTTTTCCCTTGTTGGTCTTAAAAGGAACTCATCCCTACTTTAAAAAAATAAATAAAAATAATTTCCTGGTGAAACATAGGCTTCCAAATCCATGGTGGAGGGCCTGACCTTGACGGGCCTGGTTGGGTCTGGAACCACCCCCACTGATTTGAGCGTGTGCAATGCAACAAACCTCACATTCAACGCATCTTGCAACACAGGTCCTTTCCATATTTTGCGTATCCATGCAAAAGCACATGTTGCAACCACTTTGTGTAGTCCAAACGAGGCTCCCAATTTCAGGAGCCCAGGGCCGTTTTAAAAACGAGATGCTGGCATCAGTACCTCAAGCAACCAAAACATGCCGATATCAATGCTGTTTTTCCTTGACACGCAATGTTCACTCCCCAGCGAGAAGCTGCACCTTAAGTAACTGGAACCTGTGTCTAAGCACAGCACGGCCCTAGCCGACCCGCGGAGCTTCGGATGGGCCCCCGGCCGCCGCGGAGGTCCAGCTGGCCAAGAGGCACCTGGCGCTCACACGAGCGAGAGGCCCGGCTCGGCTGCGGGAAGCTACCCGCAGGGCGTCCATTTGGTTTTTTGCGGCCCCAGGGAAAAATCGAAAAATAATTTTCCAGATGAATTCCGTCTCGTAGTCGGGCTCCTGCAGATGCACCTCTACGCCCAGCATGCCCACATGTACGCATATACCCGCGCCATGGCGATGATCGCACAGAAGGGCGGGGTCACGTCCATGCGGTTGCGTCCAGGCAGCTCGTCCTCGTAGAACATCGGGGCCTCGCCACCGTCCTAGTCCATAGTACCCGGGCACAAGCCATGTGGACAGCTCGGGTCGCTCCCGCGAAGAGGTAGACACGATCAGAAAGGGCTTCCCCAAAACCCCCCAGAGAAAGAAGGGGGAGATTTTCCCTGGTATCCCAGAAGTGGGGATAAACCACGAGGGATCCCTGAACCCGGGGGGAGCTGGGTTGTGTCTTCTTTCAGACCTCACGTCCGCATCTCGCCGAGCCGAAGAGTCTCGCGATCGATGGGAGATGCGCACAGCTCGTTGTGAATGTCACTCCATCTAGGTCCTCCAGTCGAGAGGTTAGAAGGGTGCCAACTTTTTGTCTGTCTGTTTTAGTAGGGGCTTGCCCTCCCCCAAAAAAGTTGGTAAAAGTTGGCACTACTGGGCTAGTCAACCATCGTTCTTTCCGACAACCGGCCGTTTCCCCCGGGTGTCTGAAGGTTCTCCAGAAAGAATCCCTGGAAGGAATGGGGGAGGTACCCCTGGAATGGTAAGAGATCCAGGCGTGCGAAGCTCAACAAGACGAGTAAGAGTCTCGCGTGCGGCTGCGAAGCCCTTGGGAACAGCGTGAGCAAAGCTGAGACTCGATCTTTCGGGTTCTGCTCACGCTTTGACAAAGACACTTCCGGACGGAGATCGACCCGCTTTGCATCGAAAAAGGCCGCGCCACCTTGCAATCCGAGGCCTCGCTTTTTTTGTGGTTGCCCTTTGGGTTTCCAGTTAACACCGGCAAGCCAGCTTTGAAGTCACCCCCAGAGTTACGGGCAGCTTGGTTACCTTACTTCATGTGCCAGAAAAAGTCCCACTTTATGTTTGGTACTCAAAGCGGTCCAATCCCAAACAGTAGAAAGTTCAGGAACCCAGGGAGTCGAACACAGCGTTTTTTTTGCCGCCCCAAGGGTCATGAGTCACCCTGCCCGCGATTTTTGTTCAAACTGATGGATCCCAGTCGTAAATGAAAAGCAACCACCTGATCTATCAGAACCCATCTATGTTCAACCAACTTCGAGGTAGACTTTGTGGAAAGGGAGGCGAACATTTTGGGGGGATTTAAGTTATATTCCTAATGGTAAACTTTAAGATTGTCAAACATATAGGTTTGAACTGGAATAGGTTTACCATTAGGAATAGAATATTCCAGTTCAAACCTATTTGGAGACATACCGATTGATTTGGTCCTATTTTGCGGGTATGTCTCCAAATAGGTTTGAACTGGAGCCCGCATGGGCCCACCGGTTTTTTATTTTTGGTTTCCCTCCACAACGGCCTCCGCGAGTCTGCCCCGATTCACCCGCGGCCGGCGCCGGAATCTTTTCCCCGTCACGCTACTTGAAGGGTAGACGTCGCTTTACATTGCCCCCAAAAGGAGAGGTGAAAAAGCCCCCAAGAAAGAGGATTTTTTGGGTGGGTCCTTCTTTTTGTGGGGAAAAAAGACCTTGTTTTGGTGGGTTTTGAAAGGACACCGATTTCGGCCGTTTTGGAGTCCTCCGAATTCTGAGACCATCCCAAAAGGGAACATAGCAAACAGAGGAACACAAAACAAATCACGCAACACCGCCAAAAAGGGAAATATGGGTTTGTCTCAAAAGAAGGGACTAGGGACTCCCCAAAATTGGGTGGTAGTCCTTTTGGTTTCTCTTCAAACTAAGAAAACAAAGCACCTTCAGAACAAGATATAGATGACTCCATGTTAATCAACCCCGGCTTATTCATAGAGGGGGTGTCCGATTCTGGGTGAAATGTGGTTGGAATCAGACCACGTTTGCAGGGGACAATCGGACAACTCCCTTCCCCATGTTTAGTTGTTTGTTCAATAGAGAAACAACATAACAGTATTGTGGGGAAAATCAGACCACGTTTGCAGGGGACAGAAAAACACATAAATAAGAAAACACATTTTGATTAAAAGCCGAAAATATTGTGGGGAAAACCAGACACTTTTGCAGGGGACCGAAAAAAAAAAACATTTATATATATATATATATATATAACTATTGTGGGGAAAATCAAACCAGTTGTGCAGGGCACAGAAAAACACTGTTGTATTTTCTTTTTTTGTTTAAAATATGTATTTAAAAAATAAAAATAAAAAAATAAACACAAGTATGGTTGGTTGATTCGATGACGGGGCCAGTACACCCATAGCCCCCAGAGCACCCCCGGAACTCCCCGAGAACCGAGAGCCGCGCCCTCGGGGGCCGCCGTGGGCCGCGAAGCTGAGGTCGAAGGTTTCCCCACAGGAGCCCAAGGCCTGCGGCTTCGGGAGGGACCACTTTGGTGGGGGGGGGGGGGGGGAACTCAAAAAGGAACCCCACTTGCCCCATGTTTGGTGGTTTGAAAGGGGGATTTTGTTCACACTTTTTGGGTGAGGGGGATGTTGTTCTTTCACTTTTTGGGTGATGAAAGGGTGAAAACAAATGATGGGGTGAAACATAGGGTGACAAAGAGGTGGTTGGATGAAAATAAAAGGAAACCCCACTTGCCCCATGCTTGGTGGTTTGAAAGGGAAACCAACAGGAAAACCATTGCAGGGGGGAGGGGGGTGAACAAAGGGTGAAAACTGACAAATGAAAATAGGGTGGAAAATAGGGTGAAACACAGACAAATGCGCTTCTCCTGTTGGTGTCCCTACCTGCCTCAAGAAACACTTAGGCAACAAGCATATCAAGAACTAATTCCAGAACTGTACATTCCTAGCTTGATCTTCTGGCAGTGAGGTCTACGAAAGTATGTAAGGGTGAAAGGCAAAACTCGAGCATGGGTGCGCGGGATGCGCGATGTCAGGCAAAAGTGCTTCACAAGTCCCACCAGCACTACTTGTGTCCTGGAACGTAGGTTGGCTACTTTGATGGATTTGCATGAGTCGGAACTTTTCATTCGACAAGCAGACTTTGACAGCCGTGGTCGTTTGCAGCGCCGGCTTGCAAATACAAGTTCATCTTTTCAGAGGTTGTCACGAATGTGGCTGCAGGCAAACGAAAAAAAAGGTGGCAGCGTCCTTCAGGGTTCCAGGAGTACTGGCCAGCAGTTTTTGACCAAAGAAGGTCCGCGGTGAAAACAAGACATCGGCCAACTCCAACTCCTGAGTGAGGATGCTCTTCCAGTCAGCCATGACCCAGGCCTAAAAGGGCTCCGAGCCCGTGAATTTGTGTGGCACAGTTCATGTTAACTTCACATTCATCTGGGGACCGCACTAGTCGATCAGCCCTGCAGGGCTGTGGGAAACGGAATCCGCTTCTGTGATACAACAAAAAGGGCTTCCCAAAGACTAACCCCCAATATAAAGGGGGAGATTCCCAACAGTATCACAGAAGTGGTTGGAGAAACCCCGAGTGATCCATTCCTCGATGGATCCCAGAACCCTGATCAGGGAAGGTTCCCTTTAGAAGGGGAGTCAGCTATAGGGTCCTTCTGAGTAGGATCCGGATTAATTAATCTGAGCTTAACAGTACTCGCTGGTGCGTAATGTTAACCCCGGACTAATAAACACCTGGTTGATTAATGTGGGGATTCAGACCCCTTTTCTTTTGGAGGGAACACCCCCCTAATAATGGGACGGGTTTATTAATCCTTGGTCAACATTAGAGAATCACCCACAGTTTTTTGGTTTTGGGAATGAACATGAATGAACCGAAAGGGGATTCCATTGAAGGAAACCACCGGTTGGAGTGTTTTTTTCTAGCGGTCGTTGGGATCGGGAATCCGAACCAAAAATCCGAACTGCGAGCGCCGGGCCAGGCATCTCCTCCAGAGCGCGGGGCCTCGGGAGGAGGCGTGCGGGGCTCGGGGATCTGGTGGGCGAAAAAAAACCAGCGGTGAGTCGGGGGGGGTCGAACACCCCGCGTGGAACTGACGAAGTCGGTGCGGAAAAGGACCCAACAAACAAAAACTGGACCTGGTTGGTAGGAAACAAAACCAATTGTTTTGGTGGACCAGGACCAAAAGCAACACGATTTGCTGATTTGTTGCCACGCGGCGACCTTTCGGGCGGTGATGCGTCACGCCGAAAGCGGCGATGGAGGTAGGATGGTTTATGCAGGAGGGGTCATTCATCAACGGCGCGCAACGGATTTAGTCCTTCTGGTTCTGGCTCAAGACTTGATTTTCAACAGCGCAGACACACAGCTGAAAGAGTCCCGAAGACTTTTGTCTCCACATATTGAAGGCTGAAGGAGTGAATTTAAGATCGTGTCCATCCCCAAACTACCACCGGGATCCAGGATAAAATTGGATTATAGATGTATATATTTATGTATATATATGGTACCCCCCCCCCAGGGACCTACCTTTTTGAAGAATTCACTGGTATTTGCAGTGTGTTCTACCCTTTTTTGGGCTTTGGGGAGAGCAATGAAAAAGAAGCATTTCCAAGGATGTTCTGGAAGCTTCAGGCTTGATTTAAACCGATTGAACCCGATTTAATTTAAATCGGGCATGGATTCAAGATTCAAGATTCAAGAATCCAGGCCAAACTTTTGCAGGGAATCTTGAATCCAGGGTCCGATTTTAACCGATTTAAACCGATTTAACTTAAATCGGGCATGGATTCAAGATTCAAGATTCAAGACTCCCTGAAAAATGTTGGCCTGGATTCTTGAATCTTGAATCTTGAATCCATGCCCGATTAAAGTTGAATCGGTTTAAATCGGTTTAAATCGAGGCATGGATTCAAGATTCCCTGGAAAAGTTTGGCTTGGATTCTTGAATCTTGAATCTTGAATCCATGCCTGATTTAAAGTTAAATCGGTTTAAATCGGTTTAAATCGAGACCCAAATTCAACATTGCACTTTGCGCGGTTGTACTTTGGCACAGTGTTGTGCAAGCATCCAAGTCCTGATTATTCATTCAATCTGCTTCAATCTAGGCCCACATTCAAGTTTGTAGGCCAAAGCTTTCTAGGAAATTTTAAACCCAGGCTCAACTGAAATTTCAGTTGGTTTCAATGGGTGTCACTCGGGCCTGGACTCGCGTTTGCAAAGAAGACTTGTCTAGAGAATATTGATTCTTGAATGTTGAATACAGGCTCGAGTTCTTTCTCAAATCCTGTTAAAGCTCTAATTTAGTTGTAAGTACATATTGGGAAAGGAACTCTATTTAAGCTCGAAATGTCAGATTTGATTACCATTAGGATTCTGACCAAATATTTCCGTATTGAGTCCCAATTAAATTGTGTTCAAATTCAAACGAGCATTTAGCGAGTGTTCGTTGGTGGAGATGTGAATTGAGTATGAAAAACACTACACAACACTGTGTTTTACGGTGCTTTCTGACCATGGTAGTGTTAGGACTAGTGAAAAGACACAAGTTTTGGACCTTTGGATTCTTTCCTTATGAATTCCACTTAGTATGTTTTATCACATTCGACCCAATTTCTGATTGAAATTCAATGGAGCTTAAGAGGGACATACTCCAGCCAGATTTTCGATTTGGATTCGAACTTAAGTATTGATTGTTCTATGTCAAATCAAATGGTACAAACGATTCCTGTCCAATAGAACATTGTACTTGAAGTTCAATCACTTTCAGAACTAAAGTTAGATTCTTAGATGGTCTAGTCCTAGTTTGGTTCTACTCCTAGTTAGGAGATCCTTGGTTCTAGGCCTAGTATGGTCCTAGCTTACTGAAATACATAGAACATACAAAGGACAATACAAAGGAAGTTCCTTATGAATTGTAGTTAATATATTAATCAAGTTCTATGCAACTGCTAACTGAACAGTAGAATAAAGTTACAGAAAATATCCAATCATAATTTGTGGTTATTCTGTTTCAAACCAAATATTAAACATGACATTCTTTCCACCATAATGTAGTACTTGACATCCAAATACTATAACAAGTAGACTAAGTGGTCTAGTCCTAGTTTGGTCCTAGATGAGAGATCCTTGGTTCTAGTGCTAGGTTGCTCCCTAGTTTACTGCAATAATTAGAAAGCATACAGGACATTACAGAGGAAGTTATACTTGAAGTTTACTTTTTTGTAAGAATCTGAGGTGGGTCGTCTAGTCCTAGTTTGGTCCTAGTCCCAGTTGAGAGATACTGGGTTCTAGTCTCATTTGGTCATGGTCCTAGTTGAGAGATCGTTCCTCCCAGTCCTAGATGGGCAAATCATGAACTGGAGAGGCAACCAAAAGGTAGGTCCCTGGGGGGGGGGGGGTAGCATATATATATATATATATATATATCAAGATATCGTGGCTCATCTTGGACCGCCAGGATCGGGCGTTGGCCAGCTCATTTGGCGTCGGCGATGCGCTGGCAAGCCTCCGGCTTGGAAAGTCGCTGAGGCTGCCTGCCGCATCTCGGACCTCCGCCAAGCCATGCGGCTGAGACATCCGTGGCTGCGCATTCAGCGCCAGCTTCAAGCAAGAGTTGCTGGGGCTCTGCTGAGCTTAAGGCAGGACGCCGTAGCAGCACGCAAAATGGCAACAGTGGGTCGAGAGCATTCAACGGAATCGCAGGCGCAAGAACACACACACACACACACGACTCAAAAATACTCAACTTCGAGAACGAAAGCCAAAACACACTGAGTGAAACACTTGAGAACAAATCAGCCAACCAAAGAAGCGGTTAAAACGCCACCGTCGTGTCGGAAAAATGAAAAAAACGAAGCAGCTAGACACTTCCACGTCACCAATCGTGTGGGACAGGGTCCAAGTAAATATTTCCTCACTTCATCCTCGAAATGGAACTCACACTTGCCCCCAGGTGATGGCTAACCCCCCCCCCTAAAATATAGAGAACCTGTGTAGAAAGTTGAATGGCCTGTTGGGTCCCATAGGCCTTGCAAGGGAGCCCCTTGCAGGCCGGCCTTTTCCCTTGCGGACATTTCCGAGGGAGTGGGCACAGGAAACGAGCGACGGAGGAGATTTGCCGAGCAAAAACCGGGAAGTTTGAACATGTCCCCGCTTTGCTGGTGTGGAAGACAAAACGGTTTCCAGTTGTTGGAAATACACCACCCCTGCCAGCAAACGGCTGCTTTCTTCCATGACCCTGAAGGATTCTGTTCAAACTCTTGAAGAGACCCCTTAACGGATCGCGCCAACGGGGGCGTTCAGTTTCGGGCAGCTTTTGGGTGGGCGCACACCGCTCAGCACATCCGGTGCATCAGGCTGTCTTGCTTCTGCTTTGCTTCTGCTCTGAAAGGCAAATCCGTTCCGGCGAGCCCCGCGAAGGGCTCGCTGAAAAATGCCCGCCAGAAATCCCTCCAAGAGTCGGCGTCAAGGGTCAGTTGGCAACCCAAATGGCAACCACACAAGTCCACTTCGGCTACGAATGAAAAAGCCACCCTTCGCAGCTCGGTGCCGGTGTTTGGATTCCAAGCTTGAGGAGTTGCCACGAGCTTCTGAGCACGAATCCCAGCACGGCTACCGCGGACCTCCTTTTCAACGCCTTTTTAGAGCGCCCGCCGGCCCCGTGTTTCTTTTGTTCAAACACCCGCCGGAGAAAAAAAAACAAAAACCTGGGGTGTGGCAAGGCTTGGAAGGACGAGGAAAAAGGCGACCCTTTTAAGCCATGGGTCTGGAGCCGCGGTGTTCAGCTTCCCTTGGTTTCCATGGAGGTCAAAGATGCTCTAAATCGGGGAGGGGGGTTAACAAAAAGAAATGAACGCGTATAAAACAAAATCCCCTTTGGCTTTCGTGGGACATCGGAAAAAAATAATCGCAGTTCTTCTCGCGCCCCAAAAGTTTTGGGTCACTTCGTCAAGGCATTGGCCGATCTCCGCCTAGGGTCGCCCAAAGGGAAGCGATCGCCCGCGTTTTGGTCCATGGGCTCCCTGGATCCGGGTCCCTGGCTGTCGCAATCCTCCTCGTCCAGCTGAGGCCCATCCTGAGGTGACCGGCGTCTTGCAATGTGCGAAAAACCCAAAAAGCGACTGGATGAAACGCTGTTGGGCGGTTGAGGGAGTTGGTGGTTCGGATCATATGGATTTGAAGGTCAAAAACTAGGCGCCCAAAATGGGTTGCCCTGGTACATGGAATCTGGAACCAAGGACTAAAACCGGTTTTCTGGTGGATCCATACCCATATGGATTTGAAGGTATTGAGGGAAACTCTTGAGGGAAACCCGCTCCCGGGGGTTTGGATGTGGAAATTCCCTTGAAGGGAACTGGGCAGCTGGGCCCGGTTCAAGCACCAGAACCAACGGTGCCGGCTTCTTGGGCCCCCACTGCCCGTTTTCGGATCCCCGGAAGGTGACTCACTTTTCGTGGGTCGAATGGAAACGACCACTCACCAAAAGGCGAAAGAGCTAAGTTGAACCGGATGGCTGGGAGCCAAGAAAATACCAGGTGATCTCACCTTTTCTGGGGCCACTGAAAGTGGACCAAGGGACAAACCCAAAAGCTCAGAGATCCGGTCGACTCACTTTGGTTGCACCTTAGGGGTGTTCCTCGAGTAGGACACACCTACTTGGCGTGTGATTCTTGCGGCGTGACGCATCGAGGCGTCAGGCTTCGTTACATGTCCCCCTTACATCACCCAGGAAACATGGGTGTGATAAAAATAAGGGCACCCACAAAAAGATGAGTCTCCTCTTGGGCTTCCCTTTACAACCACTCCAAAAGGGTACCCTGAGAAAATGAGGAGACACCCACATCAGATGGCTCAACCCCGCAAAGGGACACTTGCTGCGCAAGTGTCCTCGTCCAGCAGCATGTCGTCCACCACAGTGCTCAAGCCTCGCTTCGGGTGAAACGGTTTTCAGGCTTCCGCGCGGGCGATCAACTTTTCGCTGGGGGCAACAGCAAGCTTGACGTGGGTGTGTGTCTCCTATTTTAGGGGCTCCACCTCCCAAAATAGTGGTTTTCCTTTTGGTTTCACTTTAACACCAAACAAGGGAGCTTATCATCAACAAAAAACGAGCCACCCATATAAATGTGTGTGTGCTTTTTCGAGGGAGGTGCCCATGCCAATGTTCCCCACCACCTGCTTGCTTTTGGCTTCTTGAAAGAGTGCCTTTCGTTTTTCTTTGGGGGGGCCCGAAGTCCATCAGGACACGTTTTTTTCTTTTTCCGTACCATCCCCACTTCACATGTAGAAACCTCCGTGTGGGTCAACTCCGTCACCATTAAAAGCCATCCGAAGCAGCCCAAATGGATGCCCAAGGGTTTGGTGCACATCATTCACATTGGGATTTTAGGTCCACCAACCATGCAGTCATGCAACCAAAGGTCTTCCCTTTATAAACTTGCAGCCATGATTCTTCTGGGTGTGCCTTTCTCGAATGAATTCCTTTTTTGGCGCAGCTTGAATCTGAAAATCTGAGACAAACCAATTTGCGTGTGTGTTCACAGTGTGTGAGAGAGTTAAAGGGATATCAAAGGAAACAAAGATGTTTGGGGGTGCCTGCATTGTGCGTCACCGCGTGTCTTGTTTTCAAAATACCCTTTTGCGGATTGACCAAAAGGAAACCCAAACGGTTTCCACCCTCCCATTTTCTGCGTCCAACTCCTTCGAGACCAAACCAGATAGGCTTGGATGGCTCCATCGCGGAAAAGAAACACACCGCAAAAAACATTGCTCTAGGGGTAACCGGTAACTTCCCCATTCTTTTCAGGGATCCTTCTTTCTAGAAAACCACTACACAAAAAAAAAAAAAAACGCGAAAAAATGGATCCGGTTTTTGAAAAGAACAATGGCTGAAAAGAATGGGCCATCAACCCCTAGAATTGCCAAAAAAAACGGGTGTGTGTTTTCCTGTTAGTTTCCCTTCAAAGAATTGCAAACAACAACAACAAAAAAACCACGGGGGCAACCCGTGGCTCTTTCCGTTGTTCGTGGGGGCCCCGGCTGCGGGGCATGCTGCCCAGCAAAGGCTTCGGCCTTGGCTTCGCCTGCGATGTGGGATAACCCGCCGATCGGCGTGGCGTGGCGTGGCGCGATGAAAATGGCCCACCTGGAGTCTCCATGACCCTTAAAAAATGTGGTCATTACCGAAAATAATGGGGTCAATGACCCATTTTTCAAGGGTCATGGAGACTCTAGGTATGACCCTGCCATCCAACTTACTGGGTGCTTCAAGGGTTTCCCCTGGTCCCGAAACATTTGGAGGCCCCGGACTTTCTGGCAGAATTTTCAGGTTCATTTTTTCACTTTGGGAGGGGCCCGAAACACCCCCTATTGACAGGACGGGTTCTACTGAGATCCGGGGTCAACACGAGGCATCGCAGTAAGTCGAAAGTCAACAGGCCCGAGAACTTGATCCACGAAGCGATGAGCCGTGCGCCGATGGCGCTTTGCCAAGTCTAAAGATCCAGTTGGCGTAAAAAGTTGGGTTCGACCCGGTACAGCATGTTGAATTGAGGACAAGTCCCAGAGCTTTTGACCCAAAGCTACAATGAGCAGCCCCCCCCCAAGCTGCCCCTTGGCTGCCAGAACCGCCACGGGCTCAGCTCAACCGATCCGATTCCGTTCCGCCTCCGACGGCCCCAGCAGGGCACCTGACTCACTGAAGCGTTTTCGAGCCAAGCGTTTTCGAGTTGCTTCCGCTTCCATTCTTTTCAACCAGCCTTCTTTTCAAAAACCCATCGCTGTTTCTTCCCAGAATGTTTTGGGTGTTCTTTTTTTATAAAGCATGCCTGGAAATAATGGAGAAGGTACCCCAAACGGGTATGTCTGGGTTGGACCCCAAACGAGGTATCCTAGGGCCCCCCCCAAAATGGCTGGGATTTCGGCCACCTGCCGTGGCCAGGCAAGGCCTGCCAGGTGGCTTCCGGAAAGCCCATGCTGAAATATGGCTTCCATAGGCGTCCTAGGGGAAATAGAGTCGGGTTTCCCTGGTAGATGAGAAAAAACCACCAGGAAAAAAGAGCAGGAATCGAAACCCATCTATTTGTTCGACAAAAACAACCAAAAAGGACACCTATGCTTGCTTAAACCACCTTTGTTCCCCTTTTGAGGCCAAGGGTCGGTGGTTGATTCAGCCAATTTTGCCGATGGCATCGTATGAACATTTAGCAACGTATCCGCAACAGCTCCCGGACCCCCCGCATGGAACATGCTCGAACCTGCCCGTGACCTGCCTGCCGCCCCAAACCCAGAATTGGTTAAGGCCCCATTGATGATGGTGTTGAAAGATGCCTGGCAGAGTGGATCAATGTGGCTTTGTCGCTTTTCGCGGGCAATTTTGGTGGGTCAGTTGTGCCCTTGTCAGCTTGGTCTAAAGAGAGACTGGAAGGATCCTCTTCTCTTTTTTTTTGGGGGGGGGGAGGTCCCTGTGTTCTGGCGAGTTACTTACTTACGGACCTGGGTTCCGAATGGTATTTTGACACATACCTACTCATGTGCCCCTCATTTCGTGTGACATGTTTTGTTGGACCCCTGCAAAGGGAACCTCATTTGGTTGCGGTGGAAGAGGGGAAGGTCTTTTGTGCGGTCATATTTTTAGTAGGGAACCTGGGAAACGACCAGGGATTTTGAGGGGCAACATAAGTGTTTGATGCTTCCAACAAGGGGAATTCATGCTTTTATTTGCCAGCCCACAAAATTCCGAGTACCACCTACCACGGGTCGGCAGAACCATAGCACAAGGGACTGGTCCTGTGAGCATGTAGCCTCCCACCATGGAACCCACCAGAACTCTTTTAGGAGAGAGGGCGTCCGACAGCCTCCCTAAAAGAAGAAATGTCCATGGGTGAGCGTATTGCACCCAGATGTGCCCAAGCGGCAACCACTTTTTTGCATGTGTCCCACCAAACAACAAAGAAAACAAAAGGACGAAGAAGATGGAAAGGCAGGGCATCAGCAAGCTCAAAGTGGAATGGATTGCATTTTTTTTGTGGCATCCCTAAACGTCAAGGCGAAAAGGGAAGCACACACGCTCAAATAAAGGTTTTTCGGCCATAAGTCAGGGTCTGATTTGATTGGCAAACACGGGGAACAGGTTTTCGTTTTTCAACAGCAATCCTTCGCTCTCACGCCAAATGGAGGTGTTTTCACGTGTAGTAATGGCGTCCCACTATGGGTTAAGTTCTCCCCCCCCGCTCCCTTAAAGCTTGACAAATCTTCACAAGCCCACCTGGAGATAAAACGAGCTCAATTAGCTGTTCCATTGTTTCAGATTTGGGAATGAATTATACGCAGGTTATGTTCCTTTTAGATCATGTTTGGCCAGAAAAGCCCCTATTTTGACTCTGTTGGGTTCATTTGGATGAGAAACACCAGGGCCACCAGCCAGTTTTCGGGATTCCCGTTTTGGGCCCTTCCCACAGACCGCTTTTCGTGTCCGGGACCAACGGACCAACCCGCCCCCGGACCCATTTCGAGGCCGCCCGGCTCTTGAGGTCCTCCGCGGTGCGTGTCTCCTGAAGAAACAAAATCCGGCGGAGCGTCGGATCGGCGCGGTCGGGTCGGGTCGGTCGTTTTGGTTGAGTTGGGTACCCCTTTTTGCTTTTGGGTGTTAAAGGGAAACCACAAGTGAAAAACTGAAAGCCATCCGGATCTTTGGGCCGTCCGATTCCTGAAAACGGGATCGAAACCGCAAGACAAAGCAATTGCCATTTCGGGGGGTCTGGAACGGTTTTTGGGTCCGAGTCCTAAAAACTGGCACCCCTTCTTGGCTTTTTTGGTTGGTTTTAAAGGGAAAACCGCAAGCCATCTTGGGGTGTCGGGGTTTTGGGGTGTTAAAGACAATCCACAAATTAGGAAACCTAAAGCCATCCATCAATTTGGGGTCCGATTCCAAAAGAGAGAGAGACACGGCCAAGTAGAACTGGTTGATTGATAACACCTCATAGGAATTGCCCCCGAGGCCAATGACTAGCACGGGTTCTACCTAGATCTGGGGGCCCCCTTCTCCGCCCCCCCTCAGGTTTTGAGCCCGCTGCTCCGGTTGAAAGCCGAAAATCCGAAGCACTCGCTTTGCAACCCGTGGAAATACGCTCCCTGACCATGGCACGCGAGCGGGGGCCCTTCAAGAAGAAATCCATCTGCCAAGTACCTCCCAAAACAGGGCTATGTCTGAGTCTCCGTTGGTATAATTACCTTCAAACTAACCGTGCCCAAAGGGGGCATCTCCCAAAATGGCAGTGTGCCGGATGGTTTCCCCTTTGAACCAACCCAAAAAGGGTACCCTCAGAAAAGGAACCGGCCACCCATAAGGTTTCAGGGCGCCATGTTCTGCTCACTTCCTGGGTGGCCTGATACAAACCACGTCATTTAGCTGTTTACTCACCACTAAGATGGCCTTCCCAAAGAGCTCCAAAAGTCCAGGAACGCCATTTGAACGTCAATCGGGTCCCCTTCTAAAGCGATTTGCTTGGGCTTCCAGCAGGCCAAATTGGTCCTGTGATGACTGCTGAAGCTGGGTCTCTAGTCCGGTCCCCGGCGGAAAAAAAACAAGAGTTTCGGTTGAACAATTTGCAGAATGGGTCTGTCTCTTCTTTGGAGGGAGCACTTTTTGGTTGGTGTTCAAGGGAAGCCGAAAGGAAAAAACACTCATGTTGGGGGGGGTCCTGAAAAAACTCGACACACCGAAATGGATACCTCCAAACATGGAAGTACCCAAACCCCTTTGTGAAAGGTCCAGGAGCATGGAGCCTTCGGGCTTCTGGGAACCAAATTTTGGTGTTTTGGAGCCCTGTGGTTTGGTGGCTTCCCATTTGTCCTCAAGATCCAGGTTCAAATCCAAATCCAAGCCACCACTCCAAACCAATTTGCTAGGCTGGAGAAAAAAAGGACCCCAGCAAAAAAATATCTTGTTTGCCTGGTTAGTGGAAAACAAAGGGGACCCCAAAAAAGCAAAAAAGGAAACAGGGGAGCTAATTCTGGGGAAGTTTGGGGTTACCTTGAACACCTGCCTATGTGAATGTTCGAATTGCCACACAATATATTCACACCTCGACGTTGTCAAGATCCTGTCGCCTAACTACCTTCCATAATTACAGGTTCCATCAAATCGGCACATGCAACGAGAATCAATTTGTGAATAAGGGACTATCAAGATAGGAATTGGACCCGAAAATGGTTGCGGCTGTCCTGTTTGTTCTTTGAAACCACGAAAGAAAGGGTACCGACTCCAAAAATGGCACAACCAACTGGCGGTTGATTCTCCCCCTCGATTGCCGCCGACGCCTCTTGCCGCTCGCCATTCTTCCTCAGCGCGCTGAAACCAGTTCTTGGCTTAGGCTGCGCCCATTGCGGCAAGGTATAAAGTATGCTTGGAGAAAAATAACTACCAACGCGAGCGTTGAAAAGCTCCAATGAACCAGGAAAAGTTGTCAAAATTCGGGGCTCGCCCTTTTTTCGGCCTTGTGCCTATGGCGGCAGGTTATGATAACCAAAAAACATCGCTGAGTGATGTTTGTGTCTTTCCCAGTGCTCCGCTCGAATCCTTCTTGGTTCACAGACTCAGGAGCAAACCATTACCACTGGTGGGGAAAACGTTGCCCACTCTCTCTCTCTCTCTATCTCTCGAACTACGTCTTAACGGCCACATACGAGTGTGGAGCCCCAAATATGCGGACTCCCGTTGGCTTCCTCTCCAGCACGCGCAAAAAAGAGGACTTGCCCGTACGGGATGTACAAACTGGACATGGACTCTGTGTGGCAACTGCTGTTCAGAACATGTCCCAAAATCCTGAGAAAATGGCACCTGTGACTGAGGATTCTGTTCCAACACTGAGAAAATGGCACCTGTTTCCTCACCCCAACAAGGACACAGGTTTCTGAGGAAGAACAATGAGTGAACAGAATGGCAAAGGAATCAACCCCCTGGATCCATATAGGTATGCGTCAAAGCAGAAACCCCGTCCCCCCAACTCGATTTTGGGGGGGTCCTTTCGTTTTTCCTTTAAACTTAAGCAACCCCACACAAAGGTGCCGTCAAAAACACAAATAGCATTATATATATATATATATGTATATATATATATATATGGTACCCCCCCTGGAATACTCAGGTTTTTGGCCAGAGATTGACATATTGGCTGTAAAAATGCATGCAAAACACACGCTCCAGCTTCTAAATATATATATGTATACAACCATATACAACCAAATGTATACACACGTGCTTTCTTGTGACTTCAGCCTTCCCCAACCTGCCGAGGCGCTTGGGCAGGTTCAGCCTCGGCCGCTTGTACCGCCAAACATGGCCCGGGATCAGCACCAGCACAACCAAAACACTCGTCAACCAATGACTTCCATTTGGTTAAGGCCCCAGGAAAAAATGAACATATTTCCAGTCATGAGTTCCTTTTAAGACGAACAAGGGGAAAAAGAAACATATTCTTAAGCAAATGGAGGATGAAAACCAACCAGAACTGTCCAACTTGGATCTCCAAAGCCGCTGATTCCCCGCCTCTCACTTGAGATGGCAAACAAACGGCTGGTTTGCTACCAAAACGGTCCAAGCCCAAAACGGTCCAACTCAAGTCCAGGAACCCCCGGAAATGAGGCCGAAAGGACCCGGTGCCAGGCTTTCGGCCTTGCGCCGTTTCCTCGTCTCAAACAAATCCACTCTGTCTGGTGGTTTCAAATGGCAACCAATGGGAAACCTTCAGGGTCCCCCCATTTTAACATATTTGGACACATACCCATGCCTGGGTCCTTGTGAGTTCCACTCATGTCTTGCGTCCGTTTTCAAGCGACCCTCAAGTCTGAATCTGGGTTGGGTCCATGAGCCTTGACTCATTGAACCATCCTTCTCCTTTCGCTCGGCAGTTGGGTGTATTTGAAAATTGGGGGACCCTTCAGGTTTCCCTTTGGTTTCCATTTGAAACCACCAGACAGAGTGGATTTTTTGGAAGGTTCCTTTTCCTTTTTTTGGGAGTTGGTGCCGATTTCTAAGGGGAAGCGAAAGGAGAGTTCCACCCTTTTGGGGGTCCCCTGAAAGAGGAAAAACCGCTGCTTTCAGGGAGCCCCTTGGGATGCGGACGGTTCATTTTTTCCCAAGACCCGGCCACAGATCCCGATTCACATCGCTCGCCTTCCACTGTAAAAGATGGTTCCAAGGGGAGCGCTCGTTTTGGGCCTCGCTTTGCCCCTGCAATTGAAACATCACCCTCTAGAAAGAACCTTTTTTATTTGTGAGCTAGCATCACCCTCTGGAAAGAAGCTCCGGAAAGAATCATCCCAATAGTCAGCTTCCTCTTGTGCTGAGTTTTTGATCCCAGGTCGTAGAAGCCCTGGTTGATGTTGATCAAGGGGTGTCCAAATCCTTTGAGTGGTTGGATTCAAACCACTGGAGGGAACACCCGCCCTAATGATAGGACGGGTTTATGAATATGGGGTCGACATTAGAGAAAATGTTGAAAGGTTTGACATTCCCCAGAACATCGGCCTCTCTGAGAGGTGATGCTTCACACACACACACACACACCCTAAAAAAAGAAAAACGAAGGGGAATTAAGACTTGGTTGCTGGCAAGACCCCTCTGCAAGCAGTTTTTCACTCTTTGTGGCTCCAACTCGGAGCATCCGCTTCCCAACAAGTAAAAGTCCAAAGATGTGTGACCAAATAGCAAAAAAGAAGAGGGAACCCGGTTGGTTCACCAACGGAGTGCAACCATTTTGTGAGGGCATGCCTTTGGATCGCTTGGGAAGTTCCAGCCCTCCGTAGGTTGCGCCATGTGGCAGCTCACATGTTGATTCTGCCTGCAACATTCAGGACACTTGCAGATACGACAGGCAGGGAATGACCGAGACCGGGTGTTGGGCAACCGGCTTGAAAGAAGCCACAGGGGAAGGTTTGTAGGAGTCATTCCAACTCTCTCCCGACTGAGAACCAGCAGGGATTTCAAGGGTACTACGTGCTCTTCGCCCGGCGCGGGGGGGAAGGGGCGTGTTGTGTTCCTTTGCAATCGGGGGACCAACCTATTCATGCGGCAAATGAGTTACGAGATAGGTAATAGGGGTACGCAAGGGGCACATATTTGGGGCACATATTTGGGGCACATATTTGGGGCACATACTGGAACCTGGGGCACGTAGCTACTTGCCTTAAATCCGACGTGTCACACATTCGGAGGAGTCCCAAACTCAATTAGACAGCTAAGGAACACCAACGCGTATGGGTATGTCCTTTTTGGGACCTCCAAAATTGCGATCTTCCTTTGGTTTCCCGTTCAAAGCGCAAAAAGGGTACCCTCGATAAAGGAACGGCGGCCATATATATATATATATATCTTCTTATATATCTTCTCGGGGCAACCATGTTCGAAATTGGCCTGGTGCCCATGCTGAAACTTCTCGTTTTGGTCTCCCTTCACGGCTGCGGTGACCGAAACTCGAGGACTACACCCGCCTGGGCTGTAAGACGCACAAAGGGTCCCAGCCCCAGCTATTCCTGACACTGCAGATTGCCATAGCACTCAACAAGCCAACTCGTTTTTGGAGGCATCTCCTGTTGAAATACTTCCATTTGGTTAAGGCCCCAGAAAAAGATGTAATAATTTTCCAGTAGTGACGAATTGATTTTAAGACCAACAAGGGCATCTAATATACATATATATATATATGCTTAAGCAAATGGAGGGTTTCCTTCTCGCCCGGAGAGAGGTACCTTCTGCTCCTTCGGCGCCGGCGGCCTCCGATTCGGCATCCGAAACTCGGCACCTTTTCGGGCGCCCGGGCGGAGGCAAGTCGCTGTCGGCCTTGTTCTTGATGGCCTGGTCCATTTCCTCGCGGAGTCCCGCGGATTTCTGGCCCCAACTCCCCCCGACCCCGCCCCCACCCCCCCCTACCCCAACCAAACTAGGAGTAAACTTGAGAAAACAACGGCAAAACACGGGGGTCAAACTAATGAAGGCTTTATCAGCCCCCCAAGATGGCCTTCCCAAAACGATATCTGGTGCAGGAATGCAAGAAGTGAGCCCGTCCCCAAGCATCCCACCCCAAACACAGCTCTGAAAGACGAACATGAGTCAAACCTGGAAAGTGCCCTAAAGAGCACACGAATTGACTTCAGTGCAGGGATCCGGATGCATGAAAAACACCTGAACATTGCAACTTGTAAATGGTGGTGTCCATGTATTTTGCTGGAAAAAGCAACGTGTTTCAAACGGTTGCAACATGTATCTTTTGAGGAGCCCTGAGCAGGGCTCCAGCTTGATATCGTTCCAAGAGACGGCCAAAGTACAAACATGAACAACCAGTAAAGGGAACTCGCAAATCAAATTGACAACCAGGTGATACTTAAAGCTAGCAAAAGGGAATATGGGCCTTGCTTGCCCAGTGTCTTGCCGCATATTGACACCTTGTTTTGGTTGTCAGGAGATCGAACCAAGGCAACAGCTCCCGGCGCCTCCCCTTGAACATGAACCCAAGACAACAGAAACGCACAAATATATATGGACAGTTCGGGGCTATCATGCGTAGGTTTTACAGGAGTTACAATCTTAATGTCTTTCCCAACTGGCAAAACAATCTTTAATTGGCTTTTGGCATATCTCTCCAATCCATCTATGTATCTATGTATATCTGTATATATTACACAGTAGAACTGCTTCTGTCTTCTTCTTTCTTCTCTTTTTATCAATGTTTACTGTGGGTTTACATGATAGGTGGTCCTGACTCACAGCCAGGCATGTAGAATTCTCTGAGGCCTCCCTTGAGAGGGCGCGCAGAGCCTCGGAGCATATGAAAAATGGGTTGCAGGTACTCTACTGCCGCAAACGTTAGCGATGCGCTGGATACCGAACTGCGGTGTGCACGGCAAGCCCGCACACGGCGCGGCATGTGCCGGGAGAAAATAGACTTTGTCGAATCCTTTGCGTCTGCATCCACCAACATCGCGAAGAGAGAACATGCATCGTCTGGCGTGGTCGTTGACACCCTGCAAAGCGTTCTACTTGTTGCAAGTCCTTATCCATGCTCCAACCTTCTTCGGGCCCTCCGAAAAGCAAATCGGTCCCCAAAAACGGCCCTTGGGCTTCCTTTTGACCTCCAATGGAAAAGCACCACCAGCAACTCTGCAACGGGGGGGTGTTCCACCATTTGTGTTTTTCTTCACCCTCGCGCAGACAAGGAGAGTGGACCTGCACAGGAATCGGCTCCTGGAAGACATGGTTTTTCCTTTGGGGGACCGGCCAACCGGTGCAGGCTCCCTCTCTTTGTTTTTGGCAGGGTACCCTTTTCGGCATGCCTTCGCCTTCTTGGGGAATCGGACGCCCAAGGAGGGACAGTTCAGGGCGCCCTTCTTGGTCGTCGTTTGTTTTCCCCAGCTGAAAGCTTTGGGGTCTTAGCCCAGATAGGCTCCGGGTGGTCCTGGGCGGCCCTGAGGTAAGGAGGTTCTGCGAGGGCTGCGGGGTGGTGCGAGCACTAAAAAGAGCACCGCATGCTGTTGGGGATATCAACGGAGCTGTTCTTTTCTTTTTTTGTTGGGGGGGGTTCCGGGGGGTGGTCCCAGCCAAAAAAGTCAGGCGATCCTTTCGCCCACACTCCTCGCGGAGGATCTCCCCAGCGGAGGAGCGCCGTCGCCCCTGGCCGAAGGAAGGTTCCAAGGAACCCCACCCCCCCAATTACCACCCAGGCGCTCCTGGCTTCGGCTTATGGAAGACCCAGACCCTCCATTGGACACGGAGGAGTGTTGGGGTCTCAAAACCTGGCCGTTTGAAGGCCCAAAATCAATCGGAAGCGTCTGGGCAGTATCAAAGTCAGTAGGTGAAAGAGAAACACCCAACTTTCGGACTTTGACATCACCCAGAACAAGGCCTTTCTCTGGGGTTTGTCCATGGCCCTTTTTCTTCTCTCAGAAGTGGAAAGGAGTCCCAAAAAGTGACCCCCTTTGTGTTGGTGTTTTTCTCAGTGGTGTTTTTTCTCGGAAAGGGTCCCTGTAGTCCCTAAGAACGGATTCGCGGCAGGGGAGTCGGGGGATTTCTCAAGGCTGATCTGTGCCTGTGGAGAGGTTCCCGGGGTTGGGTGCCGACCATCCAAGAAAAAAAAGTCACACAAAGCGGAACCGATCGGTTCATGAGTTCAGCAAATCCAGAGTGGTTTCATCCGCCTTCAGAATTTCCTGGGCGGCAAAAAACCCTGAATTGGTGTTGGCCCGGTGGTTTGCCCGGTTTGGAGGTGTGAGGTTGGGTTGATCCCATTTGGCACAACTTGTGTTTCTCACTGTGCAAACCCATGCCAAATGGTGGGATACAACATGTCCAATTCCAGATACCTGATATTTCAAGTAGCTTCCTGAAGTGTTGTTTCAGGGTTGTATGCCCTTCACGGTTCAAGACGGATCGCATTCGACACCGTCAAGGGGACCGGATGAAAAAGAGGAAAAGCGCCATGAACCCTCGAGTGCTGTTTGATTTGCACAGGAATCAGAGTTCCACCCCTATCAAGACTGCTCAACACAAGCACAACTGCCTTACCACACAAGAGGTTTCTCTGCAAATGGACACCAAAACACCCCATCATGTGAGGAGAGAAATCTCCTTTACCCTCGAGGGAGTCTTCTCTCTAAACCAGCCCCAAAACCCACCAAAAGTACAACCCCCTTTTTCCCCACAACAAAAAAAAACGAACCCCCCCCCCTCAAACAAAAATAATAAGCTCAGGTGATATCCCCAACAGCATGCGGTGCTCTTCTTAGTGCTCGCACCACCCCGCAGCCCTTGCAGAACCTCGTGGAACCCTCGTGGAACCCTAGTGGAACCCTGGTGGAACCCTGGTGGAACCCTGGTGGAACCCTCGTGGAACCTTACCTCAGGGCCGCCCCGGACCACCCCGGAGCCTATCTGGGCTGAGACCCCAAAGCTTTCAGCTGTTCGGGAAAAACAGGCACCCAGGGCTTCCCCCGGTTTTCCTCCACACCCAGCCAAAAAAAAGGCCCCAGGCCTGCCTCCCGGCGCGCCCGCGCTTCCGCCGTGGGATCCACGCCCTTGTCGAGGGGCCCCACGGAGGCGTGGGCCTCGCGACTCGCAACGGAGCCTCCTGTGGTCAGCCCAAAGACAAAGACCCCTTGGAAATGGTTCCCCGAGAAAAAAGAAGAAAAGAAAAGAAAAATGAAGCTCAGGTGATATCCCCAACAGCTTTTTAGTGCTCGCACCACCCCGCAGCCCTCGCAGAATCTCGTGGAACCCTGGTGGAACCCTGGTGGAACCCTGGTGGAACCCTGGTGGAACCCTGGTGGAACCCTGGTGGAACCCTGGTGGAACCCTGGTGGAACCCTGGTCAAACCCTGGTGGAACCCTGGTGGAACCCTGGTGGAACCCTCGTGAAACCTTACCTCAGGACCGCCCCGGACCTATCTGGGCTGAGACCTCAAAGCTTTCAGCTGTTGCGGAAAAACCTGGTGGGGCAGCCACCAAAAAAAAAGGGGAAAAAGGGGGCCACTGAACAACTGAGTTCAGAAAGGGTTTCTGTGGATACCACCTGAGTCACTTGCTCAAAACCTGGTACAAACATGGTGGATCCCCAGAACCATGCTTCAATGATTAAGAAGGCAGAGTCCCGCAGCTATTTATGGCTGGGATTGTCCCTTACTAAGCTTCATCTACCCAGGATTTGAGCACGTGGCTCAACTGATTTCATAGACCCTGTTAGCCGCTATTAGCTCCTATTGGGATTGGGTGGCCCCTGTTGAAAGGCCTCTGACAACCAGAGGAAACCAACCAACGAACCTAAACTACCTAAAGGTCCTAAACCACCGTCCTAAAAAACCACAACGTGTGGTTGTGGGGGTGTAGATCAAAACCAGAGTTAGACATGACTATGGGAATCTATTATTCTAGTAATTCGCCACTTCTATTGGCCAAGTAACTCGTCAACCAACCAACTATCCAAGTAGCTACCTAAACCGCTTCATCCACGTCTGGCAGGCGAGGTGACAAGGGGCGCGATCGATAGCTCTTGCACCCAGCGTTGGATTTTGGTGCCGGTCGCGACTTAATTCAAGAATTGGTTTATTGGTTTGTGTGTTTCTGTGTTTTTTCTCGGATAAAAGTTTTGGACAACGAGAGTGGCACTCTTTTCAAAGACTCGCTTCCCCTTGAGGACCTTTGCAAAGCGTGGACCGAAATGTGAAAGCCAAAAGGTCATTTGGGCGACTACGTTTAGGGTGGATCCACAAAATACTGCATTCCAAGCGCTGAACCTGTGACTTGGATCGGTTAGGTCGGTCTCTCTTTGGGCTCCAACCGGTTCAAATCACCAAAGCAACCAATCAAATGTTCACTTCGGACCGTAATCAGAGGCTACTTTTGGGGATTCCTCGGACTGGGGTCGGCGTGTGTTCGGAGTTGACATTGAGGCTTACCTGATACGAGGGAACAAACAAATCGCCCAGCGGAAACAACATGTCGCTGAAACCATGAACATGCAACAGCAACGTTTACTCGCAGAGTCACAAAAGAATGCCCATCAAGAACAACTCATTGAACCATGAACATGCCACAAGAACGTTTACTCGCAGATTCACAGGAAAGGGCCTTCAACATTGCAGCTCGTTCAACTTGGAAGTTCGCTTCACAGAGGCGACTCGCGAACTCGGGTCGATCGCAACAGGTGGATCGTATCCACTTCCTGACGGTAGAAGCTGAGCAACCGGCTTTCACAGGGCTCCCGATATTTCCCCCTTAAAACCTCACCCCAAGGGACAGTCGCCGTTGGCCGAGAAGGTCATGTTTATCCGCACCCGCTTTCGCGCACCGATCCGCAGCCTGAGCAGCGGAGTCGGGTAAAGAAGGTCATGCTTAAAACCACCCAAAAGTTGGATAAAGAACTCGGGACTGGTTCAAGAATTGGTCCCCGCCGCTTTTTTGGTGCTTGCGGCTGCCCAGGCAGCGGAAAGACACTCGGGTGGTCTAACGGGAAATCAAGAAAGAACCCCGAAAAAGCTGCGGTTTGCCTCCAGAAAGGGTACCCCCTCCAGCAGAATCTTTGCGACAAACCTGGAGATCAGCAGGACCTCTCCGTAAAATGTGTATATATATATATATATAGTGTTTTTGTTGTTTGTTTTTGTTTAAGGAAACCATTTTTCGTACCCTCAACCCCACACCAAACCCGAACCCTCAGCCACCCCCAGCCACCCCCAGCCACCCCCAGCCAACCCGCCACCCCCCCCTTTGGGCGACCCAAACGACCCCCCACCCACCCAGTCAGCGCGCCTCCGCGGCCCAGGGGAAGACCGCGTCGCCCAGGTCCTCCAGCGCCTTCCCCGCGGCGGCGTCCAGGGCCTCGGCCTCGCGCGCCGCGGAGGAGACCCCGCCGGGCGGAGACCGGGCGCCGGTGGTCGCGGGGGACGCGAGGCTCGGAGGTTGGCTAGGGCCCTTGGGCCCCAGGGAAAAATGAACATATGTCCAGTAGTGATGAATTTCTTTTCAGACCAACAAGGGAAAATATCATAAGCAAATGGAGGATTCTCAGTTGAACCTTTAGGGGAAACCCAGGCAACCACGAGAATGTTCGGGAGATCTTCCGGTATGTTTTGCTTTGGAGGGAGGGGAATGAAGGGGAGATGAAGGGAAACACAGAGAGCATAGACTTTCTCGGAAAGACTCAATGGGTGTAATCTGTTGAGGAATCATCGCCCCTTTTTGGGGGCGAAATCAGAAGCACACCGAAGGACAGAAGCGAGGTTGTCTTTTGGCGGTAGATCCGACCCCCTGCTAAAAGTAGCAACCTGATTTTGCGCTAGTCAGGGGTTTCCAGAACGTAAAGGCTTGGAGTTGCACCTGAGTCCGGGGAAAACGATGGCAAGGCCCAAAGGCAAGAAGGTACCCTTCCCCCCCAAACATGGCACCAGTGGGGAGGTACCTAGAAGATATGGACCCCTGAAACAAGCAGCGACCAACCCACACCAGCTACGCGTTCCTCGCCTGCTGCAAGCCTGCCAGCGGCTTCTCCACGCGCCCTGCCGCGTGGAAGACCAAAACCAGCGGCGCATCGAGCGGGAGGGAGGGTTTCTTTTATTTTTTGGTGCGCCGAACCTGAGAACCCCCCGTGGATTTGCGGTTTCTTTCCGGGTTGGTTTCCCTGTAAGGCAGCCCCTTCTTGAGGGATTTCCCGAGCCTCGAAAGAAGACCACACCGATGGAGTGGTCCGGAAAAATCGGGGGCAACTTCGTAGTGGATTCGTCGAAGAGAGGTAAACTGCCCAGATCTAGATAAACCGCAAAAACCGAGGGAAAGCTGTTGGTTGAAGCAAAGATCATTCAACCAAGATCTGTAGATATCATGGGACACGTTGGGTATTTGAAAAGAACCCTGGTGGCACACAATTCTAGCCGTAGCCTCCTTCCACAACTGTCCATTGGTTGCTTTTGGGAACCAGCATTTCTTGTTCCTTTTCTGGGAGGCCAAATCGCCAAAAATTTGCGGTTCTTGGGCTGGGCGTTCTGTTCGACCTGTCAGACCCATTGCCTGCTCCAATGCTTCCTTTGCAGTGGCCCGGATCAATTCCAGCTGGTGGCAGGAGGGTCTCCAGCCGAGAGGCGGCCCGAGCCTTTCCCCGTTCGGCTCCGGATCCGCGACCTCGTCAGTGTCCGGCTCCAGAGGTCACGGAGGCGCGCCGGGGTCGAATTGGAGTGGCTGCAGAGCAGGATCAGTGGCGCTGGATCCACCCAGTAGTCCCCTTTCGACCTGAACAATTGAAGGGAAACATGGGCTGCAACACGAACAGCCGGCCAAAAAACAAACATAGGCTGTTCCCAGCTGCTTTTGAACAGTACAGGATTTTGGACGTCGTTGAAGAAGCAGGCAAGTTGGAGGGTGCTGTTCCAGCCCCTTCTCGGTTTCGACTTTCTTTCGGGGATATTGAACCAGAAAGCACGGCATCGATCTCCATGTCCCTCTGGATCTGTGGCCATCGAAACACATCCGAGCGACAATCTCCAGGTGCCAATCGGACTTGCGACAATCCTTAAACTTTCAAAAATAGAGCGGCGCTGAAAAAGATCCAAACAAACATATTCTAAACAAATAAGCAAACAAACAACCAACCAACCAAACAAACAAACAAACAACGATGGGCCCCAAAGAGTGGGTGTCCTGCATCGATCTCCAAAAGGGAATCTCAAAGGAGGAAGTCTGAGGTGACGGACGAAAATCAGGCTGTTCCACCCCAAATCGGCACCCTTGAAAAACCGAGTTAAACATGGCAACGTGACTCTTGTTTTGTGCAAGACACCAGGCTTCCCGAAGAAAAAAACACGTGATGGGTTCACTTCGCTAAACTGCCGTTTTGGGTCAGCCTCAAAGCTTTTGCCGTTGTGGGTCAGCCTCAAACCCAAACTAAGGCTGCAACCCAAACCACTGGGTTTGTCTGAAAATAATCAGCGCGGAGGTCCCGTGGCCCGAAGTGAGGTCCGCCGGATCTTCTTTTGTCACTTAAAATCCCCTCACCCCTAACCCCTCCAACCCTTTCGAACTCCAGAACTCCTTGTGGTGTAAATCAATCTTTGGCAGGCAGCAAAATGGTGGCTCATGTTTTTTTAGAGCTAGAGGCCAACCGCAGGTTTTAGTCTCTGGTTCCGTGAACCAAGGTGCCATCCTGGTACATGTTTCTGACCCACAGCCAAATCAGAGATCCAGGTCCAAGACAATGCACACGCTTTGCAACAACCAACTGAGGCTCTTTTTTTTGTGTTTGCCCCCCACCCCGGAAAAACTTTTTTTTTGACCCCCACCCGGAAAAACTCAACTCCCTCCAATTCGCGGTTTCGAGCGAGCCTCCAAAGAGTTCCCCCGTTCCCCCAAAGCAAACTTCTTGGGATATCCCACTTTCTTGGTCTTTCAGCCCTCAAGCTAGGGCTTCTCTTTCTTTTCTTCTATTTAAGGCCCCAGTTGTTTTTTACTATTTCCAGCAGTGATGAATTCCTTTTAAGACCAACAAGGGAACATCATGTGTATATATATATATATATATGTATATATTCATTTCAGCAAATGGAGGTTTTGCTAGCACCAAAGACGCAAGATGGATGGCACCAAAGGCTGACCGAGGCCAACCTGGGTCCTCGTCGCCAAACAAAACACGTCGCCGACTGGCAGTGCCTTTTTTTCTCCCACATGGGTGTGTCAAAAGATTAAGGGGCCCCCCAAATAGGTGGGTGTGGGTGTCCCCTTGGCTTCCCTCAAAATACAAAAACGGGCCGCCGAGCCCCAGATGGGTGAGTTGCTTTTCTGGTTTCCCCTGTTTAAAGCCCAGCTAAAAGCGGGCACCCCAAAACAAGTCCAGCCCGCAGGGTTTCCGGAGATTCGACGGGACCCTGGCTTTGGATTCGGACGGGTGCCCGACCTCGCTGGGATTTCTGGGAAGCCGAGAGCGCGCGCGTGAGGCGCGAGTCCTCAATGCACCCGAGGAAGATTCGAGGGGAAGGGAGGGGCACGAAGCTTTTCACGCTTGGACCTGCCCAGCCTTTCAAAAGTGGGGTATAAATAATGTTCCCACGTCCGGAACAAATGAAATGAGAAAAAGGAGAAATCAAAACCCCAAAGAAAAGGAGCCAGGGAAACGGCTGGCTGTCTTTAGGCCTAATGACGCCTCGAGGTAGGACACCAATTAAGGCCACTGCAACCCCCTTCCAGATGGAGGGAACCAGAACCAAGGCCCTTGACCCCATAACATATGAGGCCCATTCATTGCTCGCCCTGAGTGCTTTGTAACCTTGGCAACCAACTCAGGTGGCTGGGTTGCTCTTCCCTCGTGGGTTGAATGGAAACCCAGTTTCCCAGTTGCTTCCAAAAGGTCCTAAACGGGCTTCGGTCATGCCAAAGACCTGACAAGACTCCAAACAAACCCAAGAATGACGCCGGCGGCAACCACGAACTCTTTGCTTTTGACCCATTGGATTGCGAATTTGAGATACTTCCACGTTGTAGACAGCTCTGGTACAATTATCCTTCCCATATGTGCGAGTCTCAACTTCAGGCAACCACCAAAATGAAGGGGTTCCTTTTGGTTTCCCTTTAACGCCAACCCCAAAAAGGGTACCCTCAAAAACACGGCCCGTGTCCTTCCGCTAAGCTAAGGCCATATGTTAGCCTTCCCAACGACCAAACTCCTCATTTGCCTGTCTTGGTCTTGCCCCTGTGGCAAAACATGCCTAGTGATATGCAACATGTGGGTGTGTCTTTTTTAAGGGACCACCCTTCATGGCGGGCTTCCTTTTAGTTTCCCTTCCAAACCACAAAAAAAGGTACCAACTCCCAAAAAAGCAGACCTATGTAGGGAAACTGTGCATTTTGCCCCGAAGGAAACCGAAGAAATCCCCAAAACCCCAAAACCAAAAGAAGCCTGACTTCAGCGGGTGACGCGGCTTGCCTTTTGTTTTCCGCCCATTTCAGACTTCGATGTGAGAACATGCTCAACCCAGAAAGATCGAGCTTTGATTCGCTCGGCCTTTTGAAAGGGTTTCTGATTCCAAGGCTTTACCTCGAGTCCCGAAACACCCAGTCCAGGAAAGTGAGTACAGTACAGAAATCAGCTCGTCCCAAAAAAAACACAATACCCCCAGTGAACATCCCAATCCCCACTAAAATAGACTAAAAATGGGTGGCGAATTCACCTATCAACCAAAATGGGATCAACCAAAACGGTCTAACGACCGCCACAGCCATGTGTTTTTGTTCATATTTTTCTCGGAAAACCGCTCGACGTCCCTCAGGTTCATTGTGCCGTTGCCACTCTCAGCTCCCTGGAGCCCTGCAGGTCGCAGTCGAGGACTCAAGGAGGACACAGCAAGCTGTTGGTTGAAGAGGTACCCGAAAAATGGTAAGCAGGACTGGCAACCAACGCCTTGCCATAGCTGCTTGGGTCCCAGGACAGCTGCTCAGCTGCTCCTTCAGCTTTCCCAGCACAGTTGGCTGAAGTGGTGCAGCTTGCAGTCAGACTGCATCCAAACACATGACTTGGTCCTCACGGCAACCCTTTCTCAGTTGTTCAAAAAAAAAGGACATCAAGGGCGACCACCGACCTTGGGAACTTTACGAAGAAAAAAAAAACACAAAAAAAAGGGGACCCACGAGGCGAACAAAGAAAAACAAGACGCCAAAGGCTCATGTCAGGTCGATTCGCTCAGCGGCGGAAATTCGCCCCCTTTTCCCTACCCCCTACTCCAGATACCCACTTTTTGTAATGTATTTTTTGAACAACCTGGGTTTCCATGGTGAATACCTCCTTTTTTAGTAGAGGCCGACATCATACCCTGAAAAAGGCCGGCTCTTGGGTGTACGGGCTATCCCTTCCCCTTGGGCCCCCTGGGCCCCCCGGCGGACAGGAACCACAGCCGGGGTGCTTGGCGCCTGAAGTGCGAGAAAAAAAGGCCGGGAGGCCGCCAGAATGGGGTCTGGGGTCTGGGGAAAAACATGCGACAGAATGCCCATGCCTCTTGTTTTTGCTTTTGTTGCTTTCCATCAAGGGGCAAAATGGGACATGCTTGCCAATGCAGGGGTAGCGATTGGTAAATAGGGAGGCAACTCAGCAAAAAGTGGTGTGGCGAATTTGAAGGAGGGGGGTCCTGTACTGATCACTCCCCATTTTTTTACACCCAGCTCCAGGTTTGGAAGACTCAGGATATAGTCCACAGAAAACCTGAAAGATTCGCCTTCGGCGAGCTGGGTTTCGCGGCAAAGTTCCATGATTGGCGTGCCTGAGGACGCGTCAGAACCATATTCCCACACAGAACCCCGGAATTTGCGTTGCAGAGATCGAAAATGATAATTTTAGGGAATTTTGGGGATCCTGGTTCCCGACCCATAGGTTTTGCGCATGTTTAGACCAACTGTGCCAGAGCCTAGAGAAAACTCAGGCTTCTCCATATTTCCAAGAGTCAGCAACCAACGGAAACCAAGTTGAACATCACCCCAAAGATGATGTTGCACACCTTCGGGAAAAGGGAGCCCGAAGGTAGATTGGCAAGCACAAGGGGAGTTTGATCACCCCAGAGACATGTAAGGTGTGAAGTCTTCTCTCGATATAAACAGTATACCAAGGGTACCGTCCTGTTCTTGAGCTGAGTGCCTGATGAAACAACTCCAAAAGGGAAAGGGAACCCAAGGTAATAAAATGGTTTACCCACAACCATGTGAACAGTTACAAAGGCGGCTGCACCCATGTATGGCTGGGACTGTCCAGTACTATCCTTCATCTACTCGGGTTTTGATTGTGGCTCTGTAAGAAAAGGGGGAAAAAACAGTTTCGAGATGGTATTTCAAATCATTCATCCAGGGTTGACTCCCCTTCAACCATGGCTCCTTTTGAACAGCCAGCCCTTTTCGTTGGGTATTTGATGGTTTTCTGCAAAGATTCGGAGTGTTCAACCAAAAAGACCGGGCAAGTTCCTATTCAAGGAAGAAAAAAAACATGGGAAAAGGGAGGCCTCAAACAGAGAAGGTTTCTGGAGAATTCCAAAGGAGCCCAACCAGTTTCGAGTTCCCCGGGAAAACCTCGCCTGCGCTCTTCCAGGATGCGGCTGGAGGCCTCCTAAGCAAAGCGTCGAACCTAGCGGCTCGCTAACCAAAAAAGCCGGCATGCAAAATGCCTTGAAAACACCAACCATTTTGCAAGGCGTTTTGAAGTAAAAAACAAAAAACAAAAACAACGTTTTGTGAAGTTTTCTTTTTTAGCCTTTTGCCTTAAAAACGTTTTTGGTGTGAAGTAAACCAACCCAATCAACCCCAGTTCATTCATAGGGGGGAGTTCCCCTCCGAAAGTGTTGATTCCCGACTAAACCCAGAAACACTTAATAAACTGGGGTTGACTAATATGGGGTCAACCAAAAACGTGTGTGAAAAACACACATGGCTTGGCATCCCTTTCTAAAAGTGAAACACTTGCAGTGGGATATGTCAAAAACACCTTTAAACCAAGTCGACAAGTGCAAGGTACCGTACTACGAAGCACCAGGACAAGTTGCTTGTTCGCGGCAGGGAGCTTTAAGGATCTTGGGAATGAACTGAACCCAGGGATTCCCTGAAAGCAAAGAAAACAACCGGTTCCTGTGAACATCCGTGTTGTTGCGAGCTTGCCTCAGCAGGGAATGCAATGAGTTGACCCAAACTAAAGCATCCACCAAATTGGTTTCGTTTTGGGGGATCCCAAGTGGTCCAGCCCCGAAAATTGCGGGAAGTTGCTTCCCAAACGAAACAAACGGCTCCCTGGGTCGGTCTTGCAGCTTCCCTGAACACACCAAGCATAACTGCAACAACTTGGTTGGACCTCGCCAAAGCGGCTTTTTGTGTTGTAACCAACCAGAAAATCTGCCAATCCCTGCTTGGGACTTCGTTCCGCCCGTGAAAAATGGGAAGACCGCACTATTGAAAGAGTCCTAAAACCCACCACTGCTAGGAGGGCATTGGCACTTCACCCCTCGGGGCGGAGAGTTTCTCAACTTAACTTCTCGAAATTTCGGGCTCCAGGGTGTGGCCTCGTACGCTGTGAGTGGCTTGCGGACAAGACCCGCCGACCCGCCAGCCCTCGTTGCGTGGGGTGGAAAGCGCACTTGGTACCTTGTAGGCGTCGCTGTCCAAAAAAGTACAGCGGTATCCTCAAGTTCCCTGGCACCGTTCCGGTAAAAGGGAACTCCAACTGCGAATCCAAAGAGAAACTGAAGGAAAACATCAGGGGGAACTCAAGGGGAAACCCAAGCGAAATCCCGGGAACAACCAAGGAATTCAAAGCAAAACCCAAGGCAAGACCCACAAATTACAATAAAAACAAAATAAATTCAGGAAGCTCAGGGGAAAACACACACACACACAAAGAAAGAAATCCCTCCGGCCGAATCCCCCAACCCCTTCGGCCCAATGTACTCGACCGAGCCGGTTTTTTCCCGGATTCAAACGTCCTCGGCCGCCTGGACGCCTTCCCACATGCGCTGCAGCTGCTTGGCCCTCAGCGAAAAGCCGACGCTCCGAGGAGAAACCCAACGGGCGTGGTCTTTGTTTCGAACACCTCAAAGGGATTTTGGTTTCTGTCCTTTTGGCTTTCCTGAAAAAAAACACTGCCAAAAAGCAAAAACAACAAATCAAAAAAAGACCGGCCACCCAAGTGGGGGGCGGTGTCCCATCAAATCAGCTACCACTATGGCTATCTAAGCCACAGCCAGTGTTGTCTGGGGAGGACATCCATAAATCACCTGATTCACAAGGAAATCCTCCAAATCAGTTGGTAAGTATGATACTAAACGTGGCTAAAACGCATCCTTTCCACAACCCTGTGCACGGGCTGTCGGTGGTCAAAATTCCATGAAGTGGGGTTCCATCCCACGGGGCAAGTCTGGATTTCTCCATATCATGTATATAGCCTTTATATGGGTGTGGTTCAACATTAAACAGGAGGGGTTACGCAGGTTTTGGTTTTTGTTTGGCACCGGTTTTTTGAGCTATCCAATGTGCAAACACTTTAGGCATTATGGTTCCGCTCATGCGAACGCATAAGAAGCCGGCTGTCTCGATTTCCCACTAAGGGGAGCCCCCGAATAACCCTTAACAATGGCGTGATCGGATCCTCACACCCTCTCACTATAGGCTCGAGCATACCCCTATGCCGCTGCCCACTGAAGCTTGCGCTCTCATAAGTTGGCACCCCTTCGAACTTCGAACGCACGCAGTTTTTCTTACCCTTGAAGCACAAAGAAAGCGGCGTAAGCTTCTATTTGCTTGAGGCCGCGAACCAAAAACGATCATCTCTACTCTTGGTATGGTAGCTAAAAACTTTGTTTTTTGCAGACCCCCAGTAAAAATGAACAGAAACAAACAACTAAAAACCAAAACCATGCCAAGAACAGTGAAGCGATGAGAAAAAAAAGAAAATCAACCGGGCGCTTGCCCAAGAGACCCCAAGACATAAGCTAGGCTGGAATTAGGACCCCAGCAAAAAATATATATATATATATATATATATTTTGCCTGGGTAGTGGAAAACAAAGGGGACCCCAAAAAAGCAAAAAAGGAAAAAGGGGAGCTAATTCTGGGGAAGTAAGGTGATCACCTTTCGGGGCCATGACTGAACATTGACCAACATGGGAAAAGAAAACAAGTTAAAAGTCCGATTCGTTTTGGGCAACAGAGGACTGCCTGACAACGTCCCCGAGTTCCCAGCAATGTGCTCTGGCAAGTGAACAGCATCACTGTCCTGCGTGCTGCGCGAGCGGCTCCGATCCGGAAAGGTACCTCTGTCTCGTCACTCACTTCCAATCAAGTGGATTGGCCAAAGCTTTGGTAACCAAACCTTGTTCTTCCACCAAAAGCTAGGTCCTCCAGATTTGAGCGGTTAGAATAAGTTGGTACCAGACGTGTGTTTCCTTTTTGGTCTATTTTGGGGAGCCCAAAACCCCTCCCAAGGAAAAGTTGGTAGAGAAGGGCACCAATTGCTGGGGGACCTAGAAAGAGTAAAGTCAGCGCACTCAGGGAGTAAGGTCAAGATTGTGTGTGCGTGTTTTTGTCGGTGTGCTTTATGCGGATTAACCCTTTTTGGGGGCTTGTGTTCAAAGCCGAAGGAAAAAACACAATTCTACTGTTCCCCTATTTTTTGACACCCCCGTTTGCAACCTCTTCCTGGTCCAGATGTTGCGCTTGCCTCATATCATCTCAGTCATGCCCTAAATGGGTCTACCGAACTCATCATGAAATTGACCCTTTCTTCCATAGGTTTGTCCCCCCAAAAACAGGCTCCGACCCTCAAAAACCTGGTGGGTGTGTTTGTTCCTTCAAAACCCATTTCAACATTTATCCCAAGAAACATACCGCCAAAAAAAACCGACACACAACAAACATGCCGGCGGTTTCTCTCAAGAAGCTTTTTGCAGCTTGCCGTTCATGGTGACCCAAGCGCTCGCCCCCCACATCTCGAAGTGAAGACATTCCCCAAGCAACGACCCCTCATGAGTCCTGCTTTCCGGCGCACGAATTAGACTTCAACCGGCGTCTCAGGGAGAGAGACTGCCCAGCCACGAATTTCGAGGGTTGACAGCTGGCCAGTGCCCCGAGATGGGTGGAATCCCTGGGGTCAGTCGCAACCGAGGTCTTTGAAGCGCCAAAAAGAGCCGGATGCGTCACTGCCACAGTCAAGCTATGCAAAAATGTTTGCGGTGGCCATGGACATGTGGCTTTTTGGACCAGAAGCCCCGCTCTGCCGTTGCTTTTCTCACTTCCTGACCGGCTTGACCAAGAAAAATCCGGACTCTTTGTCAGTGGAAAAGTATAAAGCCTCAGAAGCACAAAAGGTCTGGAATTCTTTATCAACAGTGCCTTCACAACACATCTCTCCCCAAAAGTATGAACTTGGTCCACATCTCGGGTCCACAGCAAAATGTGAAGTGTTTCATATGTAGTCAACCCCACCATAAATAGCTTTGGAGGAGACCCCAGTCACCTCCGGGCGCCCGGTTTGTTTTCCCGCGCAGCCGTTTCGGTGAACCCTTCGAAAACCCTTCGACCCAGAGGGCGGGTCTTGCACGTGGTCTGCGCCCGGTGCATCAACAGCCTCGGACGAAGCGGTCGTTTGCAGCGGGGAAGAAACGGAACATCGAGCAACGTGCGAGCGCGGTCGAAACTACTCATGGAACCATTGCACCGTGCTTAGTTTTGGATGTGTGTGCGTGTGTAAGTATGTAAATATGTAAGAGTGTGTAAGTCTCTCTGTGTGTAAGAAAGATTGTGTAAGTATGTAAATGCGTAAGTGTGAGTGTAAGTCTGTGTGTGTGCAAGCCCGTGTGTGTCGTGCTGGAAGTGGTGGTCTTTAATAATCACGCTAGTGGCATTCAGGGCAGTCAAGAGCTATCAGACTGCTTCATGTTTCAGAAGGTCACTAGCGACTTCGTCCAGCGCCCCGGACCTTCAAAGTCTCCCACACACCCACACACAAACACACACAAACAAACACACACGCACACACACAAACACACACACACACACACACACACACACACACACACACACACACACACACAAACACACACACACACACACACACACACACACACACACACACACACACACACACACACACACACACACACACACACACACACACACACACACACACACACACACACACACACACACACACACACACACACACACACACACACACACACACACACACACACACACACACACACACACACACACACACACACACACACACACACACACACACACACACACACACACACACACACACACACACACACACACACACACACACACACACACACACACACACACACACACACACACACACACACACACACACACACACACACACACACACACACACACACACACACACACACACACACACACACACACACACACACACACACACACACACACACACACACACACACACACACACACACACACACACACTTGATATGAGACGGCAAACTGCGAATGTGCACCCCGAAACGTAGGTGGACTCAAGCACTGAATCAGGTTGGAGTTTCGGCATGCGTATCCTGAAACAATTTCGCTCGTGAGAGGCGTCCTCATCAGGGGTGCCATCGCCACTCTCGAGGTACTTTTGAATCAGCAATCCGCATGGTGGCACCCGACTCCAAAAAGGAAAAGGAAAAAGAGAGACACGACCGCAGAACCCCTTAGGAACAGGGGGGCCACACACACACCCCCCGCAGGGGGAAGAAAAACCGAACCGCCTAAAAGCCGCCTCCATCATGATTGCCGATGGGTAGTTTAGACGGTTGGCAGAACTCCTGCCTAACTGCCCACGATCATTTTACCACGGAGCATCGCCGTCTGAGCTCAGGTGCATTGGTTCGAGATGGTCGCTTTCTGGTGCTGCTCCTTCAACTTCCTGAGACGTTCCAGGCTCCTCCAGCGCTGCGTGACATCCGCAATGGACCTGTTGAGCTTCTTGGCCAGCGATTTGTACGAGTACTTGGACCGGTTGTCCGCTTTCAGGCTGCAAAGCTGCTGGTCATCTTCCTCTGTCCATGCGCGAGGTACTTCAGGGGGAGTTCCTGGATTGCCAGCATCAGAGTGAGCACAAGCAGGGCTTCAGGAAGAGATTCAGGAGAGGAGAATGGGACCACGCAAGGAGATACTGGAGCTGGCGCTGGAGTGCGAGGTACTGGACGTGCTGGAGGCTCCGGGGAGTGCGTCCTCTCGGAGGACGTAGCACGGCATCGCTTCCGCTTCGTTCTGCGCCGATCGGTCCCACACTTGTCCATGATGGAGCTGGGAACATTGGTCTTCTTGATGCTCGGCTGACCGACATGGGTGCGCGCCATGGAGCTCTTCGGGCGTGGATCTATAACCTCGTTGGTCTCCCCCGTGACGACGCCGTAGGACAACGACTTGGGGTTTACCACCGCGTTGCGCTGGTGGTCCATGTGTAGCTGGAGTGATTGAGCGTCGACCAGCGGCGGGGGGTCAGCCAGATCCTCCGAGTTGACCGAATGCCGAATCCCGGGGCCAGGTAGTTCTGCCTCATCTAGTCGGGCATGGTCATGCGCTCGCGGTCGCGATGATTCTGCCAGCGACAGACCTCGGACGTGATGATGCCGCACGCCATCGTGCCCGCCATGCATCCTGCGACTGTGCGCCTCGTCAGCCTGATTCAAGGTCTCCTGGATGAGCTCCATCATGTCCGCAGCGTTCTGGGTCATCCGGTGGTGGAGTGCAATCATGCGTCCGAGCATGACGACCGCGTTCCGATATCGCCGAAAAGGCCCACGTCTTGAACCACCAGATAAGCTCCGTGATAAACCCATGAATCAAAGGGCTCCGGAACTCAACCAGAAAAACCCCAGCCCAACAGCCCAACCGAGTCCGACCCCGTTTGGAAAAAGGACCGAACCGAACAGAACCAGCAAGGGCCACGCAGCCGAACCTGAAGAAACAAGGACAATCAACACATAGACATTCTTTCCGGTTGGGATGGCCGGAAGATGAAACAGGTGCTGCAGATCCGCTGACTTGTAGCCGGCGGACAAATAGATACTGCGAAGCTGATCCAACGCCATCTGTACTGCCCGTGCCGGGTGCGCATACTTGGTGGCGAGAGCTGACCGTGATCTAGCCCCGGAGAGAAGGGTGGAAAGACTTCCTGCAGTGTGGGGTCCTCTGATCTGCCAGATTTTTGTTGGCGTTTTGTAGTAAATCGCCCGGTCGCCTACGTCGATGACAAAGCCGAGGAACTCAGAGGAACCCACCTGTTCCAACACGATGGGTGCACCATAAAAGTCAGCGTGAAGCAAAGCCTCCAATGGGGCTGCTGGGTGACCGGAAGCCGGAGACGGGAAGATCACAAATCTGTTGTCAACATAACGCTCCAAGAAGATGTTGTGGCTGGCGAACCATTGTCCATAAATACGCTGCCAGAGAACTTCGTGCCGCGCGACGCAAATGTGACTGAGAACTGGGCTCAGCTGAGAGCCAATCGCTGTTCCATGGACTTGGCGGAGAATGAGAGTTCCCACCTGGACGTACATGCATTGGAAGCTGGATTTGACTATATCCAGGATGTCCTCCACATAAATGACCCGCGTAGTCGGCGTGCGTCCATAGGATTGCTTACCCGCAAAGACCCGGTTGTAGTGGACCGCCGCCTGAGTTTCCACCGAATAAATAAGACTAGCATGCTCTCGCCGGTGCTCTGCTAATAGCTGCTCCACTGCTGCGCACACCTGATCCTGAGGGACACTGTTGAAGAAGCCGACCAAATCGTCGTTGTGAAATGCGAGAGTGACCGTATCGTCTGAGTTGTCAAAGTATTGTTTGACGTTCTGCCATATCCTCGGCGTGGGGTGTACCCCCCACGAACACTTCCATGTACTCGCGGCGATCTCGCCGAGAAGGATCGCAACCGCTTTGAAGAGCTGCCGGTGCACCACCTTATGGTAGGCTATAATGGTTCGCCCTGATTTCCATTGCTTCTTACGTTTGAGAAAGACCTTGCCGACCGGGATCGCGGTGGTCTTCTTCCTGTATGCCCATTTGTACTTCTTCTGCAGGTGCCGGGGGATGGCTTCAACAATAAGAGCCTCGGCCTGGTCGGGCTTCAGCGGAGTGGCGGTAAATGTGCCTGACTGAAGCCAAGTGTTGTGGAGGCCTTTGAAGTAGAGTTGGGGGCAGAAGAACATGAGGTGGTGGTTGTCGTGGTCCTCGTTATGGCACACAAAGTCCTGGCCGAGGTGTCGATGCAGGATGTTCAGCTGGTGCTTGGTGAGAAGTTGATGGGTGGATGCGTGTTGCCGGTGTTTCAGAAATTCACGGCGTAGGTGCTGCATGAGGGGTGCGTGGAACTGGTCCAGGGGCAGACCATGGTGCAGACACCATTTTCGTAGACGTTCGTGAACCTGCACTTCGTAGACTGACAGGTCCACATAATACGACGCCAAGGCTGAGGTGTAATGAACGTGCTGTGGAGTTCCGGGAAACCGGAACTCATCCAATCCCGCGGCCACATGGCCTTGAACATGAGATAGCCAGGGCTGCCGTTTTAGCCAGGCTGCGCACTGACACGATGATGGTCCGGCGGATGTGAGGAGGTAACAGTCCTGAAACGCCGAGAAGTTCCACATGACCGTATGAACTCGAGGATGAGGGGTCTCCGCCAACTTCGTGCTGGGCAAGTGGAATGGAAGAGCCCAGTTGCGATGGTCGAGAACAAGCCGACGAAGGACTTCCCTGGTGGACCGCTGATAATGGGGATGAGAAAGCCACGGTAACCGCAACAACAGGTTGATCTTGGGTTGTTGGAGTTGGCGGAAATCAAGAACTCTTCGCAAAATATTCCGAACTCGATGCCGATGGGGTTGTTCCACATTGCCTGACAGCCTGTATATAGCATATATATCCAAGTCTGAGTGCCGTCCACTACGAAGTCGTTTTTCCTGCTCCCAAGATTCGATGTGCTCCGAGGTGAGGCGAGCGATGATTGACCAGGCCTGGGTGTGTTTGAGCGCCACCCGATGGAAGTTCCTGCCATAGACTGTACAACTCCTCCTGCGCAAGCGGAGGAAAAGGCGTTTGCCAAACCTGGACCAGGGCTGTTCGGCAAGAAACCGGGTAGCCGTGTAGCCAGTGGAGATGCGCTTGTACCGCCGGTAGATGTAGGGCCAGTTGAGGGACGGCTGATAGATGCTGATCAAGGCGTGTTCTTGCGTCCAGGTGACGGTATGGTCAGAGTCTGTGAAGATAACCCATGTAGCGAACTCGTCATAGTTACCAAAATGATGCCACCATCTGAGGGCCGGCTCTGCATTAATAAACTGTCCGTGCTGAATACCCAGTAACTTGGCCCTACGATTGTGTTCTCGACTGGGATAAGTGATGCTGGTACTTCCAATATATACGTCCGACTGCGGGTTGACTGAGCGTGGAAGGTCTGGGCGGAGTTCGACTCGCTGCTTCCAATACACTGCGTTGGGCTGCAAGAAGTGGCCGAAGGTGTACATGTTCGGGTGGATGCGTAACCGCCGGAGTCGGCGCCTGAGCTCCGTGAGCGCGTGCGTGGGACGACCGTAGTGATGGACCATCAGCAGGGTGGACATTGACTCAGACCACATAGACAGTTGCTTGTTGACCATCGGCTTGTTGAGGATTTGGCGACTGGTGACGATGATCAGATAGAGAACCTGATAATACTGGTGGGCTGCATGCACATCGAGGGAGTCCCCAAGTCTGATTGCAATAAGCGCGACGATGTAGGGAAGGAAATAATCGGTGCCATGCTGCAAGCTCACCGGCCAAGACGGCTCAGGAATACCATAGTGTCTGGCTGCACTGCAAAGCTCCGACCGCGCATACTGACTATATAGTTGCAAAAGAAAAACCGTTTCTGGAGATTGAATGACCGGCATGGCTTAGCCATGCATCCAACGCTCGAGCACTGAACGGTTGATTAGGTCAACAGGAAAAACGGAAAACCGGAAAAAACCCGAACAACCAACCCGCGACCCCGAAAACCTACATGAAAACGGAAAGGTAAAAGGCCGCTGATGGTCTCCGGGCAAGGTGCAGGCGTGAGGAGCAGCGGGCTTTTCAGACCAGTCGTGTCAATGGTGCTAACTTCCTTCCTCATGAGCGCTACCGTCACTCCCCTCACTTGCCATACATGTACATCACCGTGATGAACTGCAGGAGTGCTCGCTTCGAGCCTTTGCTCACTAAAGAGACGGTGGCCCCCCACTTGACTGCAATGGCTTTCAACTGCTCCACAGTGTCAGATGCCAGCTCCTGTTTGATGAGATCAAGGTAGTTCGCTTGGTTGGACAGCGTGCGTTCGTGTAGCCATGCCTTGAAGACCTTGTCCGTGAGACTGGTAGGAAGTGGCACCTGCTGACCTTTGGGGTTCCCTTGACGTAGAAGGTCCGAGTCTAGAGTAACATCCGGGGGAGCCGTCGGGGTCTTTCGCTTTGCTGGTCGTCGCTTAGGAGCCGGATCAGCCTCTGGAGATGGAACTGGTAGGGGAGGTCCTGGCTGATCCGAGTTGGCCGCATTAATGTAGAGAGACTGGTCGGACCGGCCGGGCGTGGGGGTCCAGGACGCGGCATTGGAAGGGGACGAGGATGGCAGCTTCTTATCCGGTGTAAGAGTGATGCCTTTGCTCTTGTAGCGCTCCAACTGTTGCTCCAACTCGGCAAGTTTGTGGCGAGTGAGGTTCTCCTGCTTGGCGGGCTGCAAGGACTCCATGAGATCCACGATTTTGATTGCAAGTGGCTCCATAAACTGCATGGCCTCATTGCGCTTGTCCGGCGCATTGTCCGCGTGGAGAGAGCGAGCTGTCCTGTCAATGTCGACCTCCCTGCCTCTCAATGCTTTGAGAATGGAAGTCAATAAGACTGCCTCGGCTATTGTCTGAGCCATGACTGGTGTGCTGTAGCGACCATTGGACAGTGCTCGTAATGCGTGATCTTCTGCTCCTCCTCGAAGAAGTCGTGTGAGTGGAAGATCCAGAATAGCTGTTCCTGCGAGCCCGACTCTTCTGGACCACTGAGTGGGCTGAACGTGACGGTACAGCTGCAGACCACGGACCTCCGTCTTATCCAAGAAGATATCGTCAGATTGGAAGGTGCTCGGAAGTAGCTGCGAATATCGAGGCTGAGTGTATTGCGTTGCATCACCCTGGCCGAGAGGTGCCCGAACTGGAGGTTGAGCTGGCGGTGCGGGTGGTGGAGGACGAGGACCCGTCTGCATGTGGCTTGTTCCACCACCGTGATAGTTGTAAAATTGACCAGGTGGTTGAGGAGGAAACTGATGAGCCATCTGTGGGGGCCGAGGGGGATTGACGCGAGGCGGTGCTTCTTCGCGAAGTTGATGTTGCGATGGTTCCGTCCGATTGGAGCTGAGATACGCCTCCTGCTGGGACTGCGGAACTGACCATGACGGAAGATACGAGGGTCCCGAATACGAAGAGGAGGAAGGTGCCGATGCCGCCGGCCATGAATAGCTCCACTGAGAAGCCATCACTAGATAGGAGGTTGCCGGTCACACTGCTAATGGGTTAAACGCTAGGGGGAACGCCACACATTTCCGAGACAACAACCATTGCGAAAACGACACCCAAAATCCGACCAGGCCCGGGGCGGTGAGAGACCAGAAAACAGCATTAGTTTCTCAAAACTTCAAAAAAGGAGCCCTGCAATAAGGTCAGCACATACTCGAATGAGGCCCTGGCGTGCACTTTTTGTCGCAAAATATCGTCGGTAGTCGAAGACGGCAGTGTGGCGAAGAATGCTCTTATTCGCAATGAAACATCATTAATTGTCATTGGCTACAACAGCTCCTGGTGCAGGTTCACGAGCGGAGGACACCAGTAGGTGACTTTGCATCGGTGGGCCATGCGAGTCCGACAATCTGGCTTGCCTCCGGGATCACCATCCAACACTTGCCCGACACATAGTGGATGACATCAGGACGTTCACTGGAGTCCAGGGCCTCAATGCAAGCTTGCTCTCCTCCCGACCGAATGGGCTGACAGGTGCCAACAGCGCGTCCGAATAGCAACAATTGAGCCATGTTAAAAGACATGCTCCAGTTCTGGCTCATCGTGCGAGCGATTTCTTCAGCGTCGTAGTCGGCGTGTCCAGTGATCTTCCAGCCCTGGGCATAAAAGGCTGGGCACTCCGAGGAGTGCTGCCGGGAAGGATGGATCTGTCGGCTCCGCAGGATGCCGCGAGTACCTCCAACACTGGAAGCGTGAGTCCAGAGCAGCATGGGTCGCGTCTTCGTCGGTTCTTTGAGCCGGACTGTGGCCCCAAGATAAGGGACGGTCAGCATGAACCAGTGCGGGGTGATCTTATAAAAATGATGATCCGGGTTGACCTTCGCATAGTTCAGGGTGGAGTGCTGAGACGGTATGCCTGCTGCATTCAAGGTCGCGGCCACATAGCTCATCTGATCCTGATTGACTGGGATCCCATCGCGAAGATATGGTGCGGCCAGCACCTGAAGTTCGTTCCTCCAAGGATCAGACTCCGGATTGGGAAGCAAGACCAGCGGTGGCTGTGCCTGCGGATTAGGGCGTAGCTGCATGCTCCTCGAGGACGACCCCACATCCGGGTGAGCTCCTGCGGCCTTGGAGGCCGGAGCTGACGGGGCACTGCTTCTGCTACGCGGAAGGGGAGATCGATTGCTTCTCGGTCGCCGGGATGAAGCTTTAGTTGCCGTAGGTGCCCGGGATGAGGACTTGGCTGCTGTAGGCGTCGGTGCGGTAGCATTCGATGCTTCCGTCGCGGTGTTGTCCGATGCTGAGTCCCTTCGGGAGATCGGAGGTGGCGTCCGGGAGCGAGCTCGGCCTCGCCGCTGTGGGGGCACTGACTTGGAGTAGGGGGAAGCGTGGTGGGCACGTGACCTGTCTCCCTCCGTCGCGTGGCGTGATCTGGATGGTGGGTTGGGCGGTGGAAGCATCAGACCTGATGGGGTTGCCGTAGGGATCGGTGTAATAGGGGTCGGTGCTGTGGGCATAGGTGGGCATGC
>CAUJNA010003532.1:0-100000 GCA_963377175.1 Effrenium voratum | reverse complement strand
TTATTCAATGTCAGTGGCATTTTAGACGTCATCCGCGGCATGCTGAGGTCATACTGGGCATCATGCATCAACATTTCCGTCATCTTCGTCAGACTGGCCAGTGTCCCGAACTTGCGCTGTGAAAAATGTTGGCAAATGGTGTGACGCGCATCAACTAACAAGTATTTTTGAAGCATCAGCAGGTTTGCCATTTACCCTTGTGTCACGCAGCGCCTTGGCCAATCACATGGACGCCTGCACGAACCCGCGCGGACTCCAGAGACGGCGACGAGGCAAACGTGCTCTCGGGCGTAGTTCTTCAGCCAGAGACATTCGGCTGCACTCCTCACCCTCTGTCAAGGACAAGGACTCCTTTACGTTCCTAATGATTCTAGGTGAATTATAATTGTAAACCCAGGTTTCAGCTACACGCCTTTTTCTTGAACACAAACGGCTTCCAGATGTTCCTAGACTCCTCCCAGTGCCTTGCCGATAGGCTCGCACTGCTCAAAACGTTGCCCTCTTTTCGGGCTAAGACAAAACGTCGCCCCCCTTTTCGGGGCTAGCTCAAGCCGCGCTGAACCTCTCCTCTCCTGCAATTCGCGCAGGGCCAGTAGGTCACTCCTCGCCCCGCGCACGTCGACAGCACTCCTGAAATCCGGGGTGGTGCATACCGGGCACGGCAGGGTCTCCATGACCCGAGCTGCCCTCCTCAAGCCGTAGCAGTTCTCGCGGGCATGGTACTTCTCGCCCGTCATGGTGTAGAACACGCTAGGCTCCACCGGGATTCCATCGTCCTCCGACTCAGGCTCGGGAGTGCCTTGGTGACCACTCCCTGCGGCCCTCGATGCTGGGTTGACATCAGCACCGGCTCCGCTCGATCCTGCCTGGGGTTCCGACCAAGGCCGTAGGTCCCTGCCAGGATCTGTCGCCTGTTTGCCCGTCCCCTTGTTGTAGCCCTTGTTGTACCCCTTGCTGTATCCCTTGGAGTAGCCCTTGGTGACCGCGACCCAATCCACATTCCGTGTCGCTGACACCCTCGGCTCCGTAATCGTCTTTCCCATTCCCTTTGCCATAGGTGGTGCCGCCGTTGCTCTCTTGGCTGTAGCCCCCAATTCGCCCGAACCAGTCCCGGCCTCGGATGAGGACCTCACCGGATCCGGCCCAGATCCCGTATCCAATCTCGTCGAAGATGGTTGTCTTGTCATAGAGCTCGGCTCCTCGGCCTCGGTGTAGCCCCGCCCCACATAGTCCTCCTTGTAGAAGACCCTCTAGTCGTTGACGATGACGCAGCCACCTCCTCCGTTTCCTCGACCTTCTCTACTCGCATGCTCTGGACCCTCGGTCCACCCCATCGCTCCTGCGCCTTCGCCGCCAGCAACTCCAGCAGCTTCATCACCGCGACCGTGAACACTGCCACCAGCATGCCAAAGACCTTCAGGTGGTCATAGCTTCCACCACCATCTTTCTCCTCAGGCTTCTCCTCCATGGCAACTGCACCTTGAACTTGCATGCAGCAGCCCAACACCGCCACCAACCCTTGGCACTTGCTCACCTCCAATCTTGCCAGGACCGATCTCTCGATGTCCTCTTCACTTTCTCCTCTCGCCTTCATACCCATCAACTTCATGAGCTCCTTCAGCTTCGCACCTGTCAAGGCCTTGGTGCCCACGTCGGCGATCATCTCAACTCCAGGCAGATGCCGGACTCGCCAATCATCCGCTTGGATCCTCCACCTAAGATGAAATGCACGTAGGCGAAGATGACGTGTGCGCCAAGCTCCCGTGCTCTCTGCACACAGCTGAATCGCTGCTTGTCTCCGAAGAGGTACCGCATATACTCTGCCCCCTCCTCTATCTCATTGATGAGGACGTCCACCGCGTCCCCCATCACCACACCTTCGATGATTTCCATGAGCTCACACTCGGCTGTACTCAACGCCGGAAATCCTTGTCTGCTAGACTTCCACGCGATCACGGAGTCCTGCCACTTCACCATCACGCAACCATGTGACAGAGCTCCTCCGGGCGCAAAGCTCGAGTCCGTGTAGACCTGCAGGCCCGCCCGATCAGCTCCGTCCCAACCCACGCCAGTGTCCGGGGTGAATGTGAGTCCCACCGCCGACGTCCCGTTGAGGAACTTAAACGCCTGGAGGCCCACCTTCTGCACCCATCTTGGCGCTCGGGTCACGTGGCTTGCTAGCCTTGAAGTCACGAAGGCCAACCCACAACAATTCCCCGGCCACCTTCTGAGCGGCTTGCACTTCCTCCGCCGTGATGTCATTTTCTACCTCCGGCTCAGCCATATCCTTGGACATCGGGATTGCTGACTTTCCTGTGATGCCGTTCCGCTCCACGAGGTCCTTGATGTAGTTCTCCTGAGTGAGGAGGTAGGTGCCGTCCTTCTCGAGCCACAGCTCCATTCCGCAGAATCTCACTCCTGCTTCACTTCCGACCTCCTCCGGAGCCGACACTTCCCACACTGATTTTATCTGGCCGCACAGGCTCTTCCTCACGGAGTCGCTGGCCAGTATCAGCATGTCGTCCACGTACACGACGACCAGGCCCTTCATGACCTCTGTCCCCTTTTCTTCGTAGATGACCTTCCACAAGTTGGGTTCCGAATCCAACTGCCTCAACTTCAGCCATCCATCATCCCACTTCCATCGCCACTTCTCCATCGTGTCGTCCCGGTAGTCGGACCATAGTCTTGGCGACTGCCTAAGTCCATAAAGTGCTCACTCCACTTTCCACATCTCACCAGGCTTGACCAGTCCCAATCTAACCAGCAGCTGTGGGGGCTTCATCACGATGACGACTTCTCCTTCTTCATCTGCCGCTGCCAGCGGGGCATTCAGGAAAGCACACTTCACATCCAGTGTTGTAGCTCCCCAGGATCTGACCGCCGCTGTCTTCACCGCCAGTCTCATCGCAACGCTATCGCTGCCTCCCGCGTACAATTGCTGCTGATCATGGCTGTCTCCATAGTTTCCGCAAACCACCAACCGGCACTTCTTCCGTGCTTCCAAACCCGGCTTCAGGTGTGCACCGCCTTTCCCGGCAGCACTTGCACCTTCTTGTCCGAGTTCACCAGCTTCTTGGCCTCCTCGGGTGATAGTCTCGTCAACGCCTTCTTTTCCAGCATGAGCGAGTCCATCTCCTTCACGATTGCTTCCTTCCACTCAACGAAGTTCTCTTCAACCTCTCGACCCGATACGATCTTTGTTTGCAGCACTTCCTGGTGCAGCTTTGCCTCCGGAGTCTCATCTCTGACTGTCTGCTCCTCGGCCCTCAAACTCTGGATACTCTTGACAATGATATCCGCCACCTCAGGCTCGTCTTTGAGCAGGTTCTTCTCCTCCTCTTCTGCAAGCTGTGCCAGCCTTCTCACATACTTCAACGCTCCTTCCTCCTCCAGCTTTCCCCTTGGGGTCTTCTCTCTCACCCTTCTCCTCAGCTCATATGGCTCCTCATCTTGCTGAGGCTTTTCTGCTCCTCTTTCAACCAACCTCCAGTCTGGTCCTTCCGTGCACATATGCCGCTGTTTGGATGGATCCATCATCCTTCACGACCGCATGTCCACTTGGCACCTCCGCGATCGGGGATCCCACTCCTTTCTCTTCCACGTTCTTTTCTTCACCAACACCTCCTGACCAAATCTTGGCATGTCGGCAGGCTTCCCAAGACGGATCCTCTTCTCCTTTTCGACTGCATACCTAGCCGCACATGGCCAGTACTCTCCTCCCATCTCCGCAGAGTGGAGTAGACGTCGGGTCCGGTCTTTCAACCCCCTGATTGCCCTTTCCGCACGGCCATTCTGGCGGTAGTCGTCGCCCGCAGTTGATGTCTTGGCGATGTCTCTTGCCAAGCACCAGCTCGCCAACACCTTGTTCTTGAACTCGCGCCCGCAGTCAGAGTGAAGTCGGGCTAGGGGAAGATTCTCCCGCCTCAGCTCCAGATACATCTGCTGGATTGCCTCCAACACCTCCCGCGAGCTCTTGCTCACCAAAGGTATCATGAACCACAACGTCTTCACTGGTAGTGGTGGAAGGCCCTCTTCATCATCTCCTCCCTCCTCTTCTTCTTCAGCTTCCGCCGGGTTCATCTGCTTTGGCCTCATCTTCCAGCTCGAAGTCCCAATCTCCTGCATCCAGAGGTGGCAACTCCGGCTCATACTCCTCTTCTTCTATCACCAATTCTGGTCGAGGCAATGGGTCAGGCGCTCCTTTGATCATGAAGATTGTTCTTCCTGCCCATCTTGAATCATCCTCGAACAGTCGCTCGCCAGCTCCTGCAGTTCTCCAATCATCAGTCCTCGTCTCGTACGCACCTCCTTTGGCCTTTCTAGCGACCGTGCGCCTCACATCCGCCAGCTGGTCTATGGGCACTGGACACTCTTCAGCCTCCTCCGGGAAAAACTTCCCTTTTCTGTGGGACTTGTGCACCCTGATGACCATTCGCCCATCGATGCTCTTGGTCCAGTAGTCCGCCAGCCTCCCTTTCTCTTCTTGGAGCTCCCTCCTGGCCCTTGTTCCCCTTTTCGTAGAACAGGATTGTCTTCAGGTTGCGGGTCTTGTCCAAGCGTCTATGAAGGTCTTCCTCCTCCATATTCGTCACCTCCACGCTTTCCAGAACCTCACCGGTGTCATTGTCCACGGTGACTCGCCACTTCACGCTCCTCCAGGGTGGTCCTCCTTGTCGGGTGGTTCGGTAGGCTACCGCATTCTCGTCGATCCTTTTCCACCTCCGCATGGCTTGTACCCGTTGAGGAACTTTCCAACTGCCCGGAGCCAATCCGTCAATCTCCTCGTCCCAGACCTCTTCTTTTCCACCACGAGGTAGGGTATAGGCACCCATCCGGAAGTACCTACAGCTCTTGCCGTCGATGTCGTGTCCTCGACGCAGAGGTCCCGCCAAGTCCACAGACAAGATGTGTGCCTGGGGATGAGCGATGCGCCGATGTGCTCGCCCCTGTGCGGATGCTTCCTGGCATACACGACAGTCTCGACGATACGGCGTATGGCCGTTGGCCAAATGCTCGGCCCATGACAACTTTCTCACAGCCGTCTTGATACCTCTTGCTTCCAGCAACGCCTTCGCCACAGACCGCATCAGTCCCGGCGCCCATCTCGCAAGCTCTTTCGAGCCCTCCACATCTGCTGCAGCTCTGGTCGTATGAGTAGACCTCCTTTCTTTGCTGCTTTGGCTCTCCTCAGGGATCACCAACTCAAGGTCCGTGCCCATCGTCGTAGGTTTCGCGGCCTTTCCTCCGAACACACTCTGAAAGAAGGTGATTTCACTCAGACCCTCCTTCTCTTTCATTGCCTTCCACTGCGGCGTTCGCCACCACGACCAACACTCCGGCATATATTTCTCCGGGCTGGCTGGGTGCTCCACAAGGAAATGGGGTTCTTCCCTTCCCTTCCGTAGCGCTGCCTTCTTTGCCGCCAGGTATATGACCATCATTCTCCACATCATCACGTCATCCTCGAACACCGCCTTAGCTTCGTGCTCGGTCAGATCTGCCTTCCCGAACTGCTCCTCCACCGCGGGGCCCCTCACCGGTCTCGGGCCTCCTCCAGCCTCCGGCAACGGGTAATGCCTCAACACACTCCTTGTTCGACAGTTTGGTCCTCCAACCACTGCCGCCAGGCGCCCATCCTGTGCTAGCCTCAAGAGCGTGCCGTAGAGCGGGCCCCTCACCATGTCGTGCTCCTTTCCTCTCTGGATATCCACCTCCAACAGGAACCGGTTGTCTCCTCCTAGCTCCTTCACTGCTCGTGATGGAGTGTAACCTTCTTCTGTGCCTGCATAGAGGTGCAACCAAAGGGGATCTCCTCCTTTCTCCAGCAGCCTCCTCCTCCTCCGGTTCCAGGGTAAATGCCGAAGATCCTCCGCAGGCTCCTCCACCAACATGGCCTTCACCTTGTCGGGCACCCCCTTGAACACCGGATGAGAGTCCACCAACCGCTGAATGCTCTCCTTCTCGATCAGCGCCTGTACCAGCACTTCACCTTTATCCTTCGCTGTCTTCAGCTCCTCCAGCTCGTCGAGAAGCTTCATCGCCACGGCCCTGCCTACGTACGGGCATTCATCTCTCATGGTCACCCTCAACTTTCCTTTTCGTGGGTGCTCTACTGCACATTCCGCACCAGACCACTCCACCTTGCACCCCAGGGCTTTGATCCGGACCCCCAAGGGAATGATCGGGTCCACGTCCGGATCGTCATGGATGATGATTCCTCCCGGGCTTATTCTCATCCAACGTTCTTCACCTCCGGCAAGCGTTACTCTAACCTCTTCCATAGATTCAAGGTCTTCCGAAGGTTTGCATCCTCGAAGTGGATGAGTGGCCCCTGAGTCCAGCAGTCCTCCAACGGCTCGGCTCAAACTCGACACCTGGGCCTGATTCGGCCTCGGATCTCGTCCAGCTGCTTCTGCAACATCTCGAGCCGGTTCTCCCTTTCCTTTCCATTCTTCACACCGCTGGTCTTGTTAAGGCTCCTCAGCATCTTGCTCGCCTCCTCCAACACCTTGGTGACTGAGCTGGCCGCTGTCTCCTCTACTACCACCTCTTTCTTTTTCTTGTCCTTGTCACTCTCCTGGTCCACCACCGTCTGAGTTTCTCCCGTTCCTCTTGTCTCCTCAGCCTTTAATGGCTTCACCGCCGGTGCCGTTGTTCGATCTCCTCCTCCAGGCTTGGAGACCTTGCGCGGGCAATCCTTCCGCATGTGTTCTGTTGAACCGCAGTCCCAACAGCGTCCTCGAGCCGTCTCGTCCGTCGGATGCAGCCAATCACATCCTCGACCTCGCCGGCAGCCGCTGTCAGGCATGTAGAACCTGCAGGGAGTTTTCCCCTTGGCTCCTCCTTTCCCGTCGCCCTTACCTTCTTTGCCTTCCCTTCCTTCTTTTCCTTCTTTTCCGGCCTTCTTTGGACTCCTCCAGCTTCCGGACCTTGGTGTCTCCTCCTGCCGGGCTGGTCTTCGCCGGAGCCTTCTTTTCACTCAAAAAGGCCGTCTGCTCAAGCTCCGCCAGCAAATGTTCCGCGTACTGCAGCACCGTCGCATGGGTCGGAACCGAGTCCACCTGCAGTGTACTCCTTGCCAATGAAACTCGAAAAGTCAACTCCCGGTTCGCTTCCAAGACCTTCTTTGTGAGCTTCGTCAGGCCTCGCATCAAGATACTCGAGTCCGGCAGGGTCAACCCAACGTCTCCTGCACGTCGCCGCCATCTGACCCACCGTCTCAAACCCTTCACCGCCTCCGACACCGACTGAGCTTCGCCCGGCTCCTCCAAGTTCTTCAAAACCACAGCCTTCTCTGCCAATCCTCCCGGCTGATAAGCGATCATCAGTTTGCACAGAACCGCAAACGTCGTGACGGCCTGCGACGAGATCAGCTCATCTCGGATTCCTTCCGGTACCGCCTGGATCAGCATCGACACGGCTCTTCTTTCTACCCGACTCCACTTCTTCATCTTCAAGGATGTAGGGGTCTCCGGGATCATCCCCATCCTCCTGCAAGTAGCGGGCATACCATTCCTTTGCCTCGGTGACCATCAACTGCCACCACTCAGCGCTCGAATCACTCAAATCGGCGAGGAGCGGCTCTATGGGGCCTGACTCCGCCGTGGGTTCACCCAGCTGCTCGGTGATACCGGGGCGAACCACCTCCACCGTCTCCTGGTTTCCTTTCCCGTCACCACCCATCAACTGCTTTTGCATAGCCTGCATCCTTTCCAGCAGCTTCAGAATGACGTCCATCTGTTTCCCGTTCTTTCCACTGCCCGCCACCGATGCCGGCCTTAGCTCTGAAGACGATTCATCATCATCTTCAGGTTCACCTCCATTGCTTTTGCCGTTGGCCACGTCCGGGTTCATGCCCTGGTCACGCACATTCTGGCCATAGCTCACGTCCACGTTACTTCCCATTACCTCCATGGGCTTCCGGCTGTTGTCCCCGCTCTTCTTGTCCTCAATGCTCAGCACCTTGCTCTTGTCCCGACTATCCGGGGTGCCGTAGCTTTCTTCCACCGCCTTGCCGTTCTTTAGGCTCTCAATCTCCCTCATCAGGCACTGGTTCTGCGCCATGAGCTCGTTCACCAGCCGCATCACGTACTCCTGGTTCTCCACATGCATTCCTGCCGCCGGTGACATCCCTGTCGTAGCGCCCGCCAGCTCCATACCCGCCTCCATAGGTTCAGGTAGATGCCGAGGTCTTTCTTGGTCCATCCGCGTTCCGTGGATCAAAGGGGCCTCTCTCCGCCACCGAGTCAGGGTCTCCATCTGGGCCTCATTGAACAAGGGTTCCAGAGCCACAGGATCACTACGTGGCCCACCTGCCCATTGTTCTTCTCCATCTCCCTTGCCTTCTCGACCGCGGGAACCTTCTTGAAGGGCCGTTCTCCCCGAAGTCGACCTCCTTGGCGTGTCGAGCTCCTTCGCGGACCTCTTCCCACCGGAGTTCCCCTTGCCCTTGGCGCCCACCGGCACCAACTCCTGGCCGATCAGCTCCGTGCTCACCTCCGCCTCTTCTGGTTCTTGCCGTCCGAGGTCTCCCGGAGATGCCATGGCTTCACCGCGTCCTCCTTGGGCTCATAACCTGTAAACCCAGGTTTCAGCTACGCGCCTTTTTCTTGAACACAAACGGCTTCCAGATGTTCCTAGAATAATATTTCACCAACCTGAAATAAGGTGGTTGGGGGAAAATTCCCCACATAAACCACCATTTGGGGTGAGGTCGTGTGAGGTCGTTATAATTCACCCAGAATGATGCCTCGTCGACCTCAACCATTGAACAAAAATGCCGCACACAAGCCTGCGCTGGCGCCTAAAAAAAATGCGCTCTAGTTCTGAACCTTCAGGAGAATGTGTTACCTTTTCTTCAAGACTTGCACACATTCTGGAAGAACCGTCAGCCAAGGGATATCGGGAGCCTACAACTCCGGCAGAAAGAGATGCGGTCCCGCTTGTGGATGTTTTCGGGAGCAGGGGGGTGTTATAATTTGCTCTTGGTGGAGGTGTTTTTCTTGGAGGAGCTATCTGAGTTTCCGTGGTTTCCCCTCTGCTTTCCCTTTCTTCCCCCACACATTCCTTCCATTCCTCTTGGGCCTCCCTGTTCCTTTGGCTTCCCTTGGGTCCAGTTTCCCTCTGCTTTCCCTCTGGCCAGCGCCTTTGTTTCCCATGGTTTTCCACCTTTTACCCAGCTTTGCCCCAGGTTGGTTCCCCCAAGGACGGGCTACCTGCGGTCTACCTGCAGCTTGGTTACCTCCAGCTTTACCCGGGGTAACAGGATTGTTTTCCCCCCAACTTTACCCAGATGGGTTTTGCAGAGCACGTTCTCTTTCGTGTTTTTCCTTTTCCCCTAGGTTTCGCCGTAGGTTTCCCCCTAGGTTCCCTTATGACCTAGCTTCTCCTTTCCCCTTCCAGGGTTTCCTCGCCTCTTGGCGCCCGCTCTTGGCGCCCGGCCGCCAGGCCTCGTCGCAGGCGCCGAACTTCTCCACAGCCCTGTCCCCCACCTCGCCGCTCCGCGTGACTCGCGAGACTCGGCTTCGCGAGGGATCTTTTTACACTAGGTTCTCCAGATTTGAGAGATTAGAATAAGTTGGTACTTTTTTTTCCGGAATCGTCTATTTTAGGGGAACCCTCCCAACCAAAAAAGGGGTGAGAAAGGGCACCTAGCTGGGGAACCTAGGTTACTTGATGGTGCGAGAGATCGACAGGGAAGGAGAAATGGAATGAACCTCAAAATTTCTCGACCAATTCCCAGTTTCCCCAAGAAAACCACTTTGGCTCGACATAGATTTCTGGACATGTTCACGGCACCAAACCTTCGGGACGGCTCGACCGGGTGCAAGGCTTTGACTCAGACGACTCGGCGGGGTTTGTACAAATCAGCTAAGACGGGATCCGGTTTGAATCTTAACCCTGGAGAAGTAAGCCCCTGGCTGATTTTGATTGGGGGTCTCCCCTTTTAGGCGGTTGTATCATTATTGAAACGGAGCATGCTCTATCAATAGGACGGGTTTACTAATCCGGGGTCAAAATTCCCAACTAATTACTGTTTGGCCCTCGCCAAAAACCACACTGACTGAGCCAAACCAATCTAAGGTAGAAGTTCACCTTGTTCTCTGGTGCTTATGGCTTTTCAGCATATGGGTCGGTCCCCACCGAAATAAGGGTGAATCCCCAAAAAAGCCGGCTTCCGGTTGCTTTCCTGGCAGAACCCCCCGAATAAAGTATGGAAGGAAAGGGGTGGCCTTAAACAGGCTTCCTCCACCAAAAGGAAACGCGGTAGAAGACTGGGTTTGGTTTAGTTTGGTTTGGTTTGGTTGAGGTTGGTTGGCTGGCCTCGCACCTGCGGAGTCTTCTTCCCAAGTCGCGGGAAAAGTGATGAGGCCTGCTTGTTAAATTGAAAGATCAGCAAATCATGAAAATGGACCACAAAAGTCTGAAAAGAAGCTGCCAACATTTGTCCCATGTTGGTTCCATCCGGTAAGGTGCTTTGAAAGACTCTCAGGGTGTTTGTGGAAGCCTACCCCCTTTGAGAGATTCCCTTGGTGTGTGTCAGGTGCCAGTCAAGTACCGTGGCACAGCGAACTGTGGTTAGGCCAGGACTGAAACAGACGATGGCTTTGTCGAGGCAAAAAAAACACCGGCAGGATGGATTTGTCTGTTACCACAAGCTAGGCGCAGAAACCCAGTTGAGATCTCAAGGGAAACCTTTGGGGCTGAGTCTGCCTTGGGCTCGTGGGCTCTGTAAATGATCAGTGCAAATGTTGGCATTTACATATACAAATGCAAATAGGGTGCTCAAATGGTCTGGAAAAAGCGCACATCCAGCTTCGCACAAGTTGCAAAAGGTGCAAATGGCTGAAGTGCGCGAGCACTCAAGTAGAACATTGTCTCAGTGAACAAAGAATGCTCGCCCTGCCATTTGGCTCGCCGAAAAGAAAACCACGGCCTGCCCAATGCCAAGCTGAATGCAAGGGGCAAGGGGCTTTTCAAGCAGCTGGTACTGCCGGGACCTTCGATCTGTCCGCACCTGTTACATAATGATTGCAAGATCTTTGCGGAACAAATTGAAACAAGTAACTCATGAAAACAACAAAGGCTACAAACACTATTCAAGCAACACTGGTTTTAAGATCTCCGATTTTGCGCTTTGCTTAAACATCACTATTCCATGTTCACAACAAGAACACGATTCACGCAACACAAAATCTTCGCCCCTTCAGGCTTCGTGGGTTGCACCAGACAACAACTTCGCTCGCGCCTCCGTCTCGTCAAGGACTTTCATCCTAAACGAGGCCGCCGAGCGCTTTCTTGGGTGTGCTAACTTTTTTGACAGGCTGTCCGAGCCATGGAGGGAACCTCCAAAAGTGGAACTCGATCGTTTCCCTGGATACCACCAGTAAATTGAACAACTTTTGAAGGGGAAATTCAGTGACCCCTGTTTGAGTGAACCGCCTTTGGGTTGGAAGAGGACAACTGAAATCCGCTTTAGGGGCATAATTTTTTTCTCACACATTCCCTAATGAGGGTTTCCCATTCAACCCAAACTGGGTGATTTGTCTGGACAACTTGAAAGATAGTCCATCCCCTTTGGCCCTGGTCCATCCCTTTTAGCTTGCGGTTTGGGCACAATTGGGTAATTAGTTCGCGCGGTAGAAACCCAGAGTGATCGATGGAAGTCGGATAAAGGAAACCCAAGGATACCAGGTAATACCAGTCTGCAAGTAGGATTGCCATGGGAACAGTCGAATAAGAGAAGTCTAGACAGAGGTTCGTCATTGTTGTGGCAAAACTTGCCCTTGTGATACCAAAGTGTTTGATTCCCAGCCCCATGCGCACTTTCTCATATCCCCAGAGCTGACCCAAGAGTATCATAATCCCTGGCAACCTACCCCTGCCCGCCCTTTCCACGAATTTCCGTGGGCTTCTGAAATCCGTCCACTACCAACAAAATACAACTTCCAGTGGCTGAATGGGATATACAGCCACTACATGGCCACTATCTAAAGGCTATATGCCTCGGACCATCTGAGAGGATAGATCCAGAATTTGGTCTCACAAAATGTGGTTGTCTTTCTAAGAGGATACCCTATCACCCCACGTTCCGACAACCCCCCCCACCCGTGCGAATCACAGCCATGCCTTTTGATTCAACCAAATTCCAGCTCAAAAGGCTCCTCAAAATGTCAAAAACAAATCAGATTGCTTCCTGTTGGCTTCCTAAACTATCCTGTTGGTTTCCTTAAACCCAACCATTTTCTTTCCGGTTGCTCTCTACCACTCGGTCCTCCAGTAGAGAGGTTAGAACAAGGGTACCCTTTTTTTCTGTAGCCTATTTTAGGGGAACCCTCCCACCCAAAAAAGAAACGGTGAGAATAGCGCAAAGATAGCTGAGGGACCTAGAGACCAGTTTCAAAAAAAAACAACTCTCGCGCGCTCTCCGAAGAAAAAAAACACTCGTTCTCGGCCTTCGAAGGGGCCCGCGAACCGGCGAAGGGCGAACGAACCCCGCTCGACTCTCGCCTGAAGAGCGGCTCCAGGACGCTGTACCGCTCCTGGCGCGAAGGACGCCGCAGCTCCATGGGCTCCAGCCCCAAACCCAAGCGGGCCCCTGGGGGATGTATTGGGATACCTCCAGTTGCTTTTTCGTCCTCTTCGAAAAAATAAAAATAGTTCCAGTAGTGATAGATTCCCTTTAAAACCAACAGGGAAAAACAACAACATATTCTTAACCAAATGGAAGGATATATTCCCTTTATGCCGCCCAGTGGCTGTATATCTCATTGAAAGTACAACGACTCGCTTGGGCAGCGCTTAGATAGGTTTGCGGAAACATCTCGATGGATCCCACTGGCGAATGAACAATGGAACCAAACAGAAACCAGGAGAATCCATCTATGTTCCAACCAAACCGACTAAAAAGCACCCCCAATAGTTGGTAACCCAAGGGTCCTAGGTGGTTTGTAAGTGGCCGAGTCAGCACGGTGGGGAAGGTCCCCATGGGGAAAAATATGCTGAGACGCCACTAGACTCCCACGAGGTGTTTTTGGGGAACGCCCCCCCCTTTTTTGCGGCGGGATTCGTGTTTTGCCGACATTCGCCAAAGGGGCCGGCAAATCCTTGGCAAGTGCTACGTGCGCACATGAGCGTCAGATGAGCCATGCTCAAGGACTTCCTTTGAGGATCATCCCGGCTCCCGCAACAGAAGTGTGAGAATTGTTGGGTAAATTTCGATGTGAGGGGACCCCAAGCCACGGTGCGTTTGGACTATGGCTCTGGCGAATTTGAACGCCTATGACCTTTCTTTGACGCCAAATAGGCATCAATGGCATGTCCTTGGCCGACTCTGGGGTAACTACCCCAACCATAACACTTTCGGATTCTGATTCATATTTATCCAACCCTCAAAAGAAACAGGCGGTAGGACCCCTATACATTTGTGTCCTTTTGGCTCCCTTGCAAACCCAAAACCATTGGTCCACCATTTTGAGGATCCAAGGTTCCCACAGTTTGGCAACCCAAGCTTCAGCCTCAAACCTGGCCGGCTCACTTTGCTCGCATTCCGGGCAGAGCAATGATTTGGTCGCTGGTTCTCAGGCCACGAGGGTTCACCCCATAAACCGTCCCTTCTGGTTACTCCCTGAGCACCAACAAGTTTCTCCAAGATGCCTGACCAGCACATTCTGACAAAGGGACGAAAGAGATTGCGACCAAGTGGCGACTATTGGTGACTCAAATCGTGGGCATTCCTTTCCAGGCTTAGAAGCCAAACGGAAACCTTGTCTATTTTATTTCTGTGCGTGTCTTTTTTAATTTTGGGGCCCTTTTTGGTTTCAGGGACCCCTGGAGTGAGGCTTTGGATTGGTTTGTGGATTCGAACCTCTTTTAGAGGGTAAGGGGAAACAACCCCACCACCAAGCCCCCGGGCTCCAAATCAGCAAGGGGGAAGCTGAGTGTTTGGTCAAAAGGAACACCCACCCATTTTGAGGGTGCCTTTAAAAGAGGGAGGGTGCCCTAAACAAAACCCACAAACAACAAAGGGCCCCCCAAAAAAGAAACACACACTGACAAATCTAGAATGCTTCGATTCCCCACCGAAAAAACATTCGTAAGAAACCCTGGAATGTGTCGTAATACGTCAACAAAAACCTGGAGGTGTCATTCCCATGGCTGTTGAAAACCGATGTCGCCCATGAGAGATGATTCAACCACCAGGTAAACCAGGAACCGTCATCTATTTTTCTAACACCAAGAAGGACACCTATGTGTTCACTCTTTTTCAAGGGTAAAGGGCACATTTATTTGAAGAAGAAAAACAACTCAGCACCCAGCACCCTCCCCCTCACTCTTTTTCAGGGGTGGATGGCACCTTTTTCTTTTTTTGTGTTTTTTTTTTTAAATCAGCCCCCCCCCCCCTCCGCCCCTCCGCCCCAGCCTGGATGTCTAGGAGCTCTTGTAGCATGCCAGCGCCCCGGCCTCCAGGGGTGGGTTTTGCCCAGCTGAAGTGCCTGGCTGTTTTTTGGTTTCTCCATTTTTTGCAGTGGTGGCCGGCTTTGTTTTTTTTCTGATTTTTCTTTTTTGTTGTTTTTGTGTTTCCGATTTTTTTGGGTGTGGTGGCCATTTTTGGGGTGAGTGAGTGCCTGTAGAAGGTGCTGATAAAATGCGGTGATGCTGGTTGTCCAAAGCATCCAACGCAAGTCTCTCCTTGTTGCAAATGATATATTGTTAGATTCTGGTCATTGGAGTGGCCTCTAAGCACAGAAAGCATAAACCAAAAGAAAGACCTACAAACACAGAAATCTAAACCAAGAAACGATCACTTGAAAGAAAGGTACCTCCCCCAACCTAGAACCCAATGGTAGCTATGCCAGCAAGTCGCAGGTTCCAACCCAGCCACCCTCCCCCCCCACTTGGTGCGACTTGGTGGCAGGTCAACCCCCAGCCACAAGGATTCGGCTACTTTCCTTTTGTGTCTTCTCACCGCCGAAATGGGTGGGTTTTCCTTTTGGTTTCCTGTTAAAGCCACAAGCAGCTTCCCTCTGATTGGCGATTTTGTCCAGCCCGCTGGCTTGGGGATGGTTAGGGGGTGGGGAATCCCATTTACCCTCCACGAAGAAAATCACCAATCCAAGCCACCAATTTAGGGTAACCTGACGTCGTGAAGGTGATGCTGGAACTTGCTCAAATGGATTGGTTGAAGGCCCCCAAAGCCAGAATAGAATCTTAGAAGGCAGAGTCAACCCCCGCCGCGCCCCAAAACCAAAAGCAATTCAACCCACAACAAGAACAAAAAACACAATAAACTACCGGGACAAAACACTGTTGTGGGCTCAAAATGGATTTGGAGTGGGTTTAAGGTTGGCTTAGGATGGGTTAAGGCTTGGTTGAAGTCTGAGTAGGCTTGGTTTAGGAAAGGTAAGTTTGAGGTTGGGTTTGGCTTGGGTTTAGGGTCAGCTGAGGTCGTTTGAGGGTGGATATTTTGAACCCCCCTCCCACATTGGTTCCTTTGGATGTTGCCCTTAAAACGAAAAAAAAATCTGGGACAGAAGGTGTCTTTTTCCCCCTCGGCCCGGCGCAGCCTTTTCTGCCAGGTTCGGCGGGGCGGTCCCGACCCCGGTTTACGATGGGTTTGGGCCGGGCTTGGGTTTCCCTGAGGTGTCTACGGGTGGGCTCAGCGGGTTTAGGGTTGGTTTCGGGCCAGGGTAGCTTAGGACCGGGTTTAGGAATGGAGTGCTGGCGTTGTAGAAGGTTGGTACAGGGGTTGGTTCGTGCTGGTCTACGGTGGGTCTGGGGCTGGTTTGGGTGGGTTAGTTGGATTAGGATGAGTTCGGAATTGTTTCGTGCGGGTTTAGTGTGGGTGGGGTTGGGGGGTTATGTTAGGCGCAGGCTGGCTCAGGGATACTGTTGCGCTGGTTTAGTTTAGTTTCGTGTGGGCTTGGGGTTGGTATAGGGGTTGGTAGAGGGATTTTTTAGGGATAATTGTTGGCGGTTTAGGGTGCCGGTTTAGGGTGGGTTGCAAACACTATCCTGGCAGTGATGCTAGCTGAGCATGTGGGAAGCCAAAGCTACAACAAACAACCGCCAACCCCCGCAAAAAGCCGCGGAAGCCAAAGAAGCACCCACCCACCCACGACCTTGACCGACTGACAGTCCGCCCTTCCACGACCCAGCCCGCCAAACCTAGAAAAACAAGCAACTCGGGGGCCCGGACCCGGGACCCCCTCAAACAAAACACGGTGGTTGAATTTGTTCCTTTGGGCTTTTCCCCCAGAGCCACCCCAAAAAACAAACAGGGATACCTAGACTCTCCATGCCCCTCAAACAATGCATTGCCCAAAATTCAGGGGTCATGGCCCCTTTTTTTCTAGGGGTCATGGAGACTCTAGGTACATACCCAGGATACCCTCAAAAAAAATGCTGGTTGACTTTGTGGCTTTCCCCCCAAAGCCACCCAAGAACAGGGATACATATACCCGGGAGACCCTCCAAAAAAAGGGGACAGACCCCCGAAACAACCCCCCCCCCCCCCCTGCTTCCCCGCCCCCCCCCCCCCTCGTTGGGGCCGCCGGCTGAGCTTTAAGCGGAGCTCCGACGCCTCCTCCGGGCAGTCGGGAGACCTCGACGCGAAGAGCGCGAGGGGGGCAAAAGGCAAACGACCATTGTGGAGCTTCTTTTGAAGGAAAACGACCATAAGGAAAACGGCTTCTTCTTTTGGGGGGGGGCACTCATTTTCATTCTGGATTCCCTTTGTAACATTTTTAGTGTTCTTTTTGGGGGGACTCATTTTTGTTTTGGGTTCCCTCGAAAACCAAGCAAAAGCAGGGTCTCCCAAACGCCCAGCGGTGAAATTGGTGGGTTTCATTTCGGGAAACCAACAAAAAACAAGAAACGGGGTGGCCAACTTTTAGGGCGGTCCGATTCCTAGAAAAACGAGACACTCCCAAACGCAAAAGAATGATTGCTACGTGGCTGAGGCTTGGAGGACTCTTTCCTGCAGTTGCTGAAGTGAATTCCACCTTTTCCCAGTAAGCACGCAGTCATAGGGTTCAAGTGGAAATCCGCCGGGACGTTTGGGTAGTTTGTTTTGGGTTGGGGGGTTCGGGGCTTTGCGAGGGGTTGGGGGGGTTGGGGGGGTTGGGGGGGTTGGGGGAGTTGGGGGGGTTGGGGGAGTTGGGGGCTTCGGGGGGGTTCGGGGGGTTCGGGTTGAAGGGGGGGGGTTGGGCCGATGAATCAATCAGCTTCCCTCGTTGCCTGATTTGCAGCCAGCGGTTTGGAGGTGTTCGGGTTCCAAACCGAGAAACCGTCCGCCACCAAGCCGCCTGAATCAAAAAACACCAAAAGTGACCAAAAAAAAAAGTTTGTTGGACAAATCGGGCCTCCTGTTTGTCATGTGATTATTTCTCCAAAAGACTCCACTTCAACCTTTGCTTTCAGCTCGCCGCTCGCCCTTTCACCGCGGCACCGAATTTCCACGCAAGCCCTTTCACCTGCACCTTTTGGAAGCCGAAGGCCTGTCAAACAGCACCCCACCAGGACTCGACATCGGAGGTGGTGGTTTCACCCTCCAACCTTCAATTAATCCCTGAAGCCCTGGCAACAAATCAAGGCGAAGTCAAAAAAAGCGAGCGCCCCTCAAAATGCTGCACTTCCTCGAGTTGACCCATGTTCCTGACTATGGTCTCAAGGAGCCCCACAACCCCATTCTAATGATCCAAGGGCCCTTACCCTTACATCAACTTACCCCGGTATCCCCGTATAATATACATGTGTTGCGCCCTGTTTATTTCTGGGCGATAAAATGTAAGACGCCTGAATGTCGACAAGAGTACCGGCCTTACGGAACGCGGCCGCCCCGGCAGGCCCCGGCAGGCCCCCCCCCACCGGCCCGCCGCCCCATTCAACGCTTCGAGGGCTCGGCTGTAAGACCACCTCCAGGGCCGTGGTGTCCTGCGAGTTATGACTTTCGGGGGTTCGCTCTTGTTTTTGTTTGCCCCCCCCCGACCCCCCCGACGGCTTGCCCGAAAAATAGGGGGGTTCCTGAAAACACGCGGCAAGCCCCATGGTTGTAGCCTGCAGTTTACCACGGTTTTGCAGGGGGGGTGCCAGGGTTCCAGTGGAGGAAGCCCTCCTATGACTTCCATTTGGTTAAGGTCCTAGGAAAAGAAAGAAACATATTTCCAGTAGTGATGAATTCCTAGGCAATTAGGGACAATTTGATGTATTCCCTTTGAGACCAACAAGGGAAAAACATAAAACAAATATTCATTTCAGCAAATGGAGGATGGATCCCTTGACCTTCGCTGCGGGTTCTGACTTGGCTCCCAGGGGAAATTCCTGAGCCGTCTTTTTGTCACGGATGTCCAGCGTGTTCAAGAGGACCGTCTTCCAACCAGGGCGAGCGCCATTTTTTTTGGGACTCTCCGAAGGTCTGAAGAAATCGGGAGTTCGCCAATCTTTGGAAACGAGGCCCTGGATTTAGTCCTTCCTTTCCAAAAAGCCCCACCTTTGGTGCCATGCAAACGGGGTACATGGCTGTGGCTCAAAAAACCGGTACCCAAAATGGGTTGCCCGATCGGTAAGTGGAAACATGGTTGCCAAAACCTGCGGTTTGCCCCTCCGATCCTTTCATTTCGATTGCCACACCCCGATGGATTTCGCCTTCGCCTGCCATTCTGATCCATTTCTTGGGGCGGTCGGATTCCCGGCTAAGAGCTCTCAACTTGTGGGTTCCATCCAAAAAACAACGCGAAACCCCGGAAAACGAAAAGCCCTTCAGGAACGGAACCGCCAAGAAGAGGGCCCAAAATGGCTCACCCTGGACCTAGTTCCATCTGGTGCCCTCTACCCAGTTTAGAAGGGTGAAAGGCTGGGTCCTTCCAACCACAGGAGGAAAATCTCAAATCAACTCGGTCCGTCTTTGAGGAATCGGACCCCATGGCCTTTGCCGGTGTGCCTCTGCAGTTTCTTTTTCGAAACCGCAAAAAGGGAGTGCCATCAAACAAAAAATGAGACACACCCCGCCCCAAGACCTGAGCTGTCGAGTCCGCTGGAGAAGGTGTTCAAACCAGGACCAAGCTTTTGATTCTCACAGCGCCTGGATTGTTCCCCCCCGAAATCTCTGCATGTGGGTCGGCGCACAGAACGCGACCGAGAAAAACCCGCAAGCCGTGGGCCCCATTGAAGCAAGCGAATTTATTCGATGCAAGCACAAGGGCCTTAGGGTAGGCAGAAGGGCACCCCAAAGAAAAGGAAACCAAAGAACCCAGTTTTGTTTGGTGGGCGTTTGCCTGAAGAGCTTTAATTTGAGGCTGGTGGGGGTTGACATCACGGTTTCTCGGCATTTGTTGGGTTTACACCGTTACACCCTTGAAAACCTCCAACGTCAACGACGGGTTGCAAAACGCGGATGAAAAAGGAGCACAGGAGGATCCGCAATGTCTATCCCCTTGTGGTGATATACGTTCTGTACTCCCTGGAAGAAAAGCAACATGTTTTTTATTTTTATTTTTCGGAGCACCCCGAAAAGAAGATTCCTCTATCTAGTCAGGTTGTCGCCTTGAACTTTTCAAGGGAGGTGTTCCACCCTGATCATCCTTCAGAGCCTAGGAGCAATCCCTGTTGACATACTGGATGCTCTGTTTGGTTTGTTCAATGCAGGGGTCAACCCTTTGCCCAGTGGCAACTGGAGAACTTGTCGGGAAAATGAGTCGACTCGTGTCAGCCCGCTCGCGCCGCGCCTCATGCAGAAGGTCCAAGAGTTCGTCTTGTCGGTCGAGGAGGTGAGGAGACTGGCCAAATGGGCGGCTCGTCTTTTTGAGGCGCCGGTGAGTCGGCTTTTGGGGCGTTGGTGTTTTCAGGGGAAAGGGAAAACCGAAACATCCATTGTGGCGGCCCGCGATTTTCTGACGCATACCCGCAATCCGTCGGTTGATCTGCTTTCAAGGGGAAAAACAACATCCGTTTCGAGATCGGGGTTCAAATTGGGTCTGTTTGGGTGTTGAAGTAGTGACTATCGGAGTTTGTTTGGGCTTCTTGGAAATCCTTGGGAGTCCTTGGTCAGGATCCGTGGGATTCCTTGCCCACGCACCCGTGCGTCTCTCCTCGAGGCACCCCAGTCCGAAGGCTCCCAAAGTTCGGAAGACGTGATTGATCTTCCGTTTGGAACAGAGGGCCCTGGTGTGAACTTCCAGGTCCCATCCATCCTGTTGGGCCATGTCCCCACTTCCCCTTACTGGGGTAACATCTGCGCCCAGGGCAACACTCACATCCAGAATCTCTGGATGAAGTTCACCTCAACATGGGTGTGACTTTTAATTTGGAACCCCTTTGGGACATCATTTAGGTGGGGATTCGTGTAACCACCAACCACATAGCATCAACACCATCCGCCCTACAGCCCTCCCGCCCTCCCCTCTGGCCAATCTGCATGGCTCTGCTTACGAGTGAGCTTGCTGTAGGCAGAATGCCATGTCCAGCGGAATCTCCCAACTCTTTTTTGTTGGCAAGACCTTGGGTGTGAACGAAATCCATTTCGCACCACCTCGGAAACCCGGGAATGATTCGGTTCCCCCGCAAATACCAACAAACGGCCTGGATTCAACCATGGTTTCCAACTGGTGCGAAATGGATTTCGCGTCCATCCACAGTACCTTGGGTGTGGATCGCCCAGGCTCCAAGGAAAACCTTTCGAACATGTTCGAGCGACTGGGATGGCTTGTTGCCGTTCATGTCCCGGGCAATACTCTGCCCTTGGTGTGTGAAACCGGCCGGGTTCAAAACGCGCTCCCGCATGATCATGAACTCATCTACCGCATGGCACGTGTTTCTTGCAACCAGGTGATATTTTTTGAGGGCCCTTGGTTGGTCAGTTTAAAGGGACACCAAAAGGAAACACACACACACTACTTCTTTGGAGGGGTCCCCCGTTCTTCTGGAAGCCAAAGCAAGAAACGATACAAAGCACGCGATCCCAAGTCATGATCAAAATTGCTTGCTTCCCGCTGAAAAACATTGGAAAATTGGACTGAGCCCCCGACTTTTGCGAGAAATGTCGTGCCTGCCTTCTTGCCCCCCTAAATCCGGAAACGTTGACCGTCGGAATCCTTGCCATGGTTGTCCAAACTCCCAAGGCGACCAGCGGAACCGGTGCCAAATGACAATGGCAAAGAAGCGGGCCCAAAGTTGGACGCCAAACAAAGCGTTTCTTCCGACTCTTTTCCATATCTGTCTGCCCCTCCCCAAAAAACACTCTATTCGTGGAGGAGACCCATGTATGACATGGTTTTAGACAGAAACCTTTTAGTCTACGTATATGAAGTGCGGTGAGCCTACTTACGCGCCGTGCGGATAGAAACCCACCACTGAAAATGACGTTGCTTCATTTGCTTTGCGTCCATGCCAGTGGGATTTGCTTGTGCTGTGTTTTGAGGTGTGGAAGAACGTGTTATCCAGCTAAGTTGTTTGATGTGTTTTCAGGTGTGGAAGAAAGTGTTATCCAGCTAAGTCATGTGGTACTTGCGCAATCGCTACCATGGCTCTCAAAAGGGTAAGAACATGGATCGAGCAGCGACGCCCCCTCGCAAGAAGGCTCGCGCTGAATGTGCGCCTTCGCGACTTGGCTCTTTCTGACATTTTTTTGGTTGCAGTGCAGATGAGTTTGTCATGAACAGGCAGCCACAAGCATGCAATGTGCTTTGCCCAAGGCCATCCGCATGGTCCGTTGCCAGCGACCACGTGGAGCTTCAGCTGTGGGATGTGGTAAGTGTGCCTGATTCTCCTGCTCCTGGTTCTTCTGGCAGTCCTTCTTTGCCACATGCTCCTTTCCAGCAAGCGGCCGTGGCAGCCAAGCTGGCGAAGGACATGGGGGCTCAGGACTGGGATGGAAAGTTAGTTTTGTGAGTTCGTGCTTGTTTGCATTGGCAACGGTTGCAGGACTTAGCCGTGATGGCCCATTGTCGCCCTCTTTCAACAAGACGTGGTCCCTATCTCATTATGCCAGCAGAGTTTCCACGACGGCGGGAATGGCAATTGGTCGTCATCTCTGCAGCCAACTTGCGCACCAGCGCAACCACGGACAAAAAACCAACGCACCCGGGCGGAGGAAGCCCTCATTGCTCTGGCCCGGGAGGAGATCCGGCACTTTCGAGACAGCGGAGATCCGCAGAAGGTGCATCTTTGGACTTCACAGCTTGACCGTCATATGGCCTTGCGAGCGAACCGCTCGTACTGGTTTCCTGTTGCAGCAGCTGACAGGGAGCGCGCCAAAGAACAACACGCATACCGTGAAAGCAGCCGCCGCCAGCTGACCTTGACGCAAATGGCAAGCAGCGACTGGCATGACCGGCTCAGGCTAGAGTTGCAGGAAGATGCTGCGCGTGACAACGCTGACCCTCAAGAGATCTTTTGGAAGGCCATGACGAAGCTCTCTGGCACCAGCACGCCGTGGATCTCAGTGGAGGAGATCATGCGGGTGTACCCATACAGCCTGCAACATCTTGAAGAACAAGTTGGCAGTCATGTCAGCATCTCCATGGTTCGTGCGCACGGAAGGCAAATTCAGTTGACTCAGCCATGGAATGAGGTCTCGGTTGAGAGAGAGATGCTTCTTGACTACGCGCGTCAGTGGGTTGATGTGGCTCGCGCTCAAGGATGGTCATAGTCATACCATACTTGGTGGCTTGTGCGTGAAATTGCACCCGGGCGAGAAATTGCATCTGTGTGTGTGCGAGGCTTTGCATGCATCTATGCTTGTGCCTACATATGGTTGAAGCAATGCATCCTTTGCAGCTTGTCTTGTGCAGTGCCTTGAGCTTGCGCGTTGCTTGTTGTGGACCATGGCTCCTAGCAAAAAGAAGAAGCGCGCTGCGCGCAAGTGCCTGGCATGTTCTCAGCCTGGGCACCGCTTGGATGGCTGCCGAAGTGCCGCCGCCCAGGAGATCCTCAGGCTCAGGCAGCTTGTGAAGTCTAAGCCTAAGCCACAAGTGAGACCATCGAACCGGATGGACAGACAGCACAGAAAGCGCAAGCGAGACAAGTCAAGTGCCCACTTCGACTACACCAAGAAGTCTGCACGCTGCAGCCCGGCACAACGGCGGACGCTTGACGAGCGAAGTTGGAGCACCCATCTTCAGGGCATCAAGCATGGCATGTCAACTCCGCAGGCAGCGCGCCGGCTGCTCATGAAGGCTGGCTTCCTTCATAAGCCACGGCAGTGTCTAGCCTGCGGCCGCTGCAGCCTCGGAGCTGCAACTGCCAGCAGGGAGCGCTTGGTGGTGCAATGCAAGAACAAGACCTGCAGAACAAAGAACAGTGTGGTGAGCTACGGGCCATTCCGAATCTTCTGGCTGCCGTGAACAACTATGTGTCCCAACCCTACACCCGAGCTCCTTCTGTGGCAAGCATGACCAAAGCCACCGGGGTCCTGAAGACGCAGGCAGCTCACATCACGGAGACCTTGCTTCAAGTCGAAAGTGCAGAAGGTCAAAGACGCAGCAAGTCCTTAGAGTTTGTTGGCGATTGCGAAGCCGACGCCACATCTCTACGGACCTTCTTTGTGTCAGCCAAGAATGAAGCCTTCAAGAAAGAAGTGGCAGCTGCCAAGGCAGGGCAAAAACAAAATGTCGCCCCATTCCAACGTAGACCCTCGATCCCACCTTGCGCAGGCACGCGGCGACGACAAGAAGATCAAGGTTTTCCGGGCGCACCTCAGAATCCTCGGCCTGACCAACAGGGGTGGACATACGGCGCTGGCTGTTCTGCCAGTGAAACTCACCAAGAAGAACGCAGTGCCTCCAATGGAATCCACGGAGGAGATCCTTGCCAGTGACCTACTGAAGCAGCTAGGGCCGCAGAAGAAAGTTTGCTTTTTCACTGACGGCGCACCAACATACAAGACCGCCCTGAAAAAGGCGGGGCTCGGCCAGATGATGCACAGGTGCGCCGTTCATTCCAAAAAGCAGTTTTGTGTCACTGTGCCCACCAAGCGCGGGCACAGCAAGCTTGCTGGCACAATGGCCATCGACGCTCAGTGGCGGGCCATGAAGCAATTCATACCACCTGCTGTGCACAGTAAACTGCACGGCGCATTGAATCCAAGAGTGTTGAAGTTGATGTGGGCGTGGCTGCACAGATTCAACAGTGCATGCACAGCCGCGCAGCTGTTTGATAGACTGGGGGCGCTGTGCAAGACACAGCCTTGCAAACAGCTGCCGAAGCACATGCTCGTGCAGCCAGCAGCTTGAGGAAGTCAGCAGCTTCGAGAAGTCAGCCGCCTGAAAAAGGACAGCGGCAGCGCGCGCAGGCTGGCGGGTGTGAGAATCACCCCCCCCTCCCCACCCCCCCCACCCACCCCGCTCGCTCGGTGGGCTTCAACAGGAGGGTTTCTGTCATCACGATACCTTTTAGTCTACGTATATGAAGTGCGGTGAGCCTGTCGTTTTTTTGGTTTCTTTTTCCGGGGGGCTCCCTAACCCATCTCAAGAGTCAATTCTAAGCATCCGAAAAAAGACACACCCCATTCGAAAGCTGAACTCAAGGAAATGTGTAAATGGGGGCGGGGTGCCGTTTTTCGAGGGCACCCCCTTTGTTTCTCGCGGCTTTGCAGGGAAATCAAAAGGACAACGGGGGGTCGCCTCAAAACGACACACATGAGTATGGTCGGATGGAATCGGCTGATAGCCTGGAAACGGTTCTGTCTTTTCTTGGATGTCCACATCCTAAAAACGACACCCATATGGGTACGCTGTTTTATGGGACCCCCCAAAGTAGTGGGTTTTCCTTCTTTGGTTTCCCTTTGAAACCTCCAAACAAGGGGCACCAACTCCCAAAAATACAGGCCTTTTCGTCATGCCTTTTGCAAGGCTTTCTCATGGACAGCTTCCGAGAAGCCCTTGTTCCCTTTAGGGTGGAACCCCATAAACTTGCTGGTGCGATAGGCAGGAAATGAGAAGCAGAATCACCAAGAAAAAGCGTCCATCTCTTGTGGTTTCATTTACTCGGGAATCCCCCTAAGGCGGTTCCTTCCAAACACCCAAAAGGTCCTTCCCTACTGGTTACACCTGGGAAGTTCCTTTCAAGGAAACCAAACAAATCCCCAAAACGGTTCATTCCGGACTCCCTTTAAAGGAAACCACCAGGGATGGAATAAAAAAGGCTCCTGGTGGTTTTCTTTAGTCGGGAACCTTTTAAAACGGTTCCCTACTGGTTGCACCTGGGAATTCCCTTTCAAGGAATCCAACCAAATCCCCCCAAAACGCCTCAGTCCCCATGTTGAAGGCTCATCCCATTTCTGGCGGTGTCCTTTAAAAAAAATAAAAATAAAAATCCCCAAAACCAGTTTTCACTCCCCACCTTCTCCCCCCACTCCCCCCACTCGCAGCACGGTTTTTTTCCCGCTCCGACCGGAAAAAAAAAAAAAAAAAAAAAAAAACGCGCTTCGCCTCGCTGTCCTCGGGCTCCTGGAGCCGCATCTCCACGAACTCCCAGGCCTCCTCGCACCCCACGGCCCCATGGGTCGGGTCGTTTTGGGACCATAGCTGTCCTAGGGGAAAAATCGAGTCGGGTGTCCCTGGTAGATGAAAGGCGCCCATGCGGAAATATGGCTTCCATAGGCGTCCTTCTAGGGGAAACAGATTGGTTTTTTTTTCTGGTATATAGATGAGAAAAAAACCCACCAGGTGAGCCAGGAATCGAAACCCATCGATTTTTCCAGGCAAAACCAGAAAGGACCTCTATGGGCTGGGATTCGAGGGCCAAACGGGTGCTTATTTTTATTTTTTTTCGCCAGCGTGAGGAAGGACCCCCGTACCCTCCCAAGACCCGGCCTTCCCTTTGGGTATCAGGTCGACCCTCTGCTAAAAAGGATACTTTTTTACCATGGAAAACCCAGGTTTTCCCAAAATAATGCCGCGAAAAACGCGGGTGTTTTGAGTGCCGTTTTCCGGGGCGCCTTTGGGGTGACATCGTTGGGGTGGCATCGGAGTTCAAGGATCACCCAAAGGCCACAAGATGGGCCATAAGCTGGGCGAGAGTTGCCTGAAGGTGGTTGCTGGTGACTGAAGGGGACAGAGGTAGCGATGAATTCCTTTTAAGACCGACCAGGGAAATCAACAAAAATAATATTATTGAGCAAATTGAGGTGGCCTTTGGTCAGTTGACTTACACCCCCCCCCCCCCCGAGCCCCCCCTTTTTGGACGAGCCCAGTGTGGTCCCATCTCTTTGCCTCGATCAGACCTCCGCGGTTTCAACCGGGACGTTTCGAGAGCTGGACCCCTGCAGTTCACGGAGACCCAAAAGTTTCAACCCACATATCCGGCAAGGGGACAAAATGGAGATATTGAAACCACCCTTTAAAGGGAAAGATCCGACCCAAAAATAGCACCTCCAGGAGAAACTCACCTTAAATTGGCAAAACAGATGATGCTTAGAACCACGGTGTTCAACACAAATATCGGGATCCATGCCTTTGAATCACCTTCTAGGGACCGGTCCCAGTCAATCGCTCGGTTGTCACGTCCTTGATGCAGCACACCGTGCTCAGCAACGCATGCCTCAGAACCACCAAACGGGTACGGGTCGGGTTCACCTGAAAACACAAAGGGAAACTCCCCAATTGAATTGGGGTGTTACCCGAAAATCGAGGGGGACCGGTTTTACTGGTCCCAAAGAGGTGTTGACCACCCAAAAGTGGGGGAAAAGCCGCTGTCCTCAGTTCCCCGGCTAAAAACGAAAAACTGTTCGCGGGGTTACATGGAAGCTACCACTACAACCAACAAGCCAAAGAAGCCACCAAGGAGCTGACCTGGTTCAGGGAGTCCAGCAAGGCGACTACAGTCGCCCACGGATGACTTTCTCATCTTTGTTTGCAAAAAAAAAAAAACGCCCAGTTGGGCCAGAGGGAGAGGCCGAGAGGCATGGGCATGTCTGGGGCCCTTGACCCTCAATATAGGTAAACCCTGTGTGGCAGATACCTCACATCACGGATGGTCCGGTCCCTCTCAACCAAAACGCTTAGATGAAGAAATCAAATGGGGTGGCTCAAGATTCAAGAGATTTCTTACTGGACCGCAAGGAATCTACTTGTCCATTTACCCTCCCCCAGACGAACATGGAAGCTCCCAGGACCCCGTTAAAAAAGGCTTGGCTCCATTTGCAGAGGCCTTTTGGGGGAGCTTCCGGCTGTGAGGGAGTGCGATTGGGCAACCCATCTTGGGAAACCAACCTCTTCTTTGAAAAGACACAAAAAAAAACGCAAATCCGTCAAGGGTCTTTCCAACTGCAGCGGCGGGATTTACAGGAAGCCTCTTCTTGAAAAGACGCCCAAAACCAGCAAATCCAGTGGAACGGAATGCCAATCGGCTTCTAGTTCAAGCAGAAGTTCCCATCCCTGGACCGCATTTTTCTGCCGGTGCGATAGGCAGGGAATGAGAAATGGAATGACCCCTAAATAAGCCATCCATGGTTTCCTTTATTCGGGAATCCGCAAAACCGGTTCATTCCCAACACCCGGACTGGAAAAGTCATTCACTACCAATCGCACCTGCAAGAAAACCACCCCTTTGGAAACAAAGAAAAAGCAAACCCCAACTTCCGTTCCTCCAAAAATTGGCGACCCAACCACCCCCCTCTCCCTCGAACAAGGCCCCCCCCATCCCCCCCGCTCCAACAAACTTCAAGGCATCCTTGTGTCCCTTCAACACAACCTCTCATAGGATACTTCCACGGGGTCTGCCCTTTTCCTTCATTATATCGTTCGTGCCCCCGGAAAAAAATTTACATCCTTGTGCCCCTGGAAATAAAGGATAAAAACATCATCCTTGTGTCCCTGCAAAAAAAAAGAGAAGAAACAAAAGGGGAAAAAAGAAGAAGCAACAACGTGGACCAGTGGCGGCCCCTCCGAACTCCGAGCCCTCCGAGCCCTCCGAGAGCCGGTTTTGGGGGCCCGGGCTCCGCGTTGGCCTTGGCCGCCACCTGGCGGAGGTTCTTCTGGGCCTTCTCCGCCGCCGGGCCGCCTCGAGGGGAGGCTTCCCGGGCTGGGTGGGGGGGGCTGGGGTGGGGTGGGGTGGGGTGGGGTGGGGTGGGGTGGGCTGGGCTGGGCTGGGCTGGGCTGGGCTGGGCTGGGCTGGGCTGGGGTGGGGTGGGGGGTGGTGGTGGGGTGGGGTGGGGTGGGGTGGGGTGGGGTGGGGTGGGGTGGGGGGTGGGGTGGGGCGTGGGGGGGTGGGGTGGGGTGGGGTGGGTGGGGTGGGGTGGGGTTGGGGTGGGTGGGGGTGGGGTGGGGTGGGGGGTGGGGGGGTTGGGGTGGGGTGGGGTGGGGGTTGGGGTTGGGTGGGGTGGGGTGGGGTTGGGGTTGGGGGGTTGGTTGGGGTTGGTTGGGGTTGGGGTTGGGTTGGGGTTGGGGTTGGGGTTGGGTTGGGGTTGGGGTTGGGGTTGGGGGGGTTGGGGTTGGGGTTGGGGTTGGGGTTGGGGTTGGGGTTGGGGTTGGGGTTGGGGTTGGGGTTGGGGTTGGGGTTGGGGTTGGGGTTGGGGTTGGGGTGGGGTGGGGTGGGGTGGGGTGGGGTGGAGGGGAAACCCCCAGGCTTTTTAGGGGGGAGGCCAATGAAAAGACCCCAACTGAAGTTGGCGTGCAAGTGGTTCGAAGGGAAAGCCTCGAGGATTTGGGCCTTTAACGATGGCGTCCGTTTTTCTTTTTTGGCCACGCCCACTTGAAGAGCTACTCGCCGATGGGGAAACAAACATCTGAGACTTGCAGACAGCTTTCGGCACATCCGGTCATTTCAGGGTGTTCCGTTTTGTTCTTCCTTGTTCCCATGGGGTTGCTCCTGGCAGAAAGGCCCAGATCGGCCCAAACACGAAACCCGTTTGTTTTCTCGTCGTCATTATTCACGTCAGCCGCATTGGATTCGGTATTCTCCCTTGAGACCCGTTTTGGAACCTTGACGAAATGACAAACCAAATCCGGAGGTTGCAAGAAAGAGATTCTACGGGACCCTGGAGGAAAAAAATGGAGGAACCGAAAGGAACCGAAAGGAACCGAAAGTACTTTTTAGAGCCTTGGAGGAACCGAAAGGCGGAAAAAAATGTCTCTCTTGGACCCACGGACCCACGTCTGTGCCCGCGGCTAAGCATGAACTCCAGGTGCGACACCTGCCAAACCGCAAACCGCGGAGAAAACGCCGTTTTTGGGGTAGGTGCCACGGGAAGCCCCGAAAAACACCAACAACAAAAACACGCAAATGTTGCTGAGCCAAGCTGTTGTGAAAGCAAGGGCTTTCAAAGTGTTCGCCACCCCGAAAAAATGCAAGAAAAAGACGGCAAGCAGCATCCCCAAACAGTCTCGACACCTGGGACCTCTCTCCAGCACCCAACATTCCCCCGCAGTGCCCAAATCTTCCTGGTGTCTCGGGACTCAAGCTCACTCGCCCACTTGGCTTCAGCCACATGGCCATGGGTCAAAAGCCCGGTTCTGCCCCAGTGAACATCGCAATCCCCACGGATCCCATTGGTTTTGACCACAGTCGCATCTATCTCAGGCAAAAAAACTTGCCATGCCACTCGCGCGCACGTGTTCCACGCTTCCCGGCATGGACCCATTTTTTGCGAGCTGCAAATGTGTGCTGATTGATCATCTTAGGGCCAATGGAGACCTCCCGTGAACTGAACTCACCTGACATTAGCGAAACACTTTGTTCTGTCCTGCCGCACAAATTCACAGAACCCAAACACATCAAACACATACAACAAGTATGCAATATGCCAACAAGAGTCATTGTTGCTTTTGGGGGCCCCTTCAAAACATGCCAACCCAAACCAGAAAACAAAACGCAAACAACGGAACCAACAAAAAGCAACACCCAGCACCCACCACTGTCCATTTGTACCAATTTTGGCCACCACACAAATTTGAGGCACTCCAAGAACGAAATGAAAACGCCACCCAAACGGAGGGTGCAGGACCTGAAATGACCAAGCCTGAGAAGGACGCCACGCAAAAAGCAGCGACCGTCGAGCTAAATCGCCTTGAGCTCGTTGGCATCTGCAAAGGCGCCCAGCACCTCGGCGCATTGCGCTAACACCATCCCAAGAGGAACTCCAACTTTGTAAATGGATCCAAAGACTAAAACCTGCGTAGCTGTAGCTTTTTTTTAATTTTGAGCCATACCCACTTATTTCTGGGCTGTCCGTGTTCTGATCCAAGAGGATGGTCCAGCTTGCCTTTGCTTCTGATCCCCAACTGAAAGCGAATCGTCTTGTTGGTTACACCTGGTCCCCTAAATGTGAATCGTCCGCTTGGTTAGACACGGAGGTCCAACCACCAAACCAACCCAAAAGCTACGGAAAGGAATCGGAGGGCTGGGAACCCAGCAGTTTTGGCTGGGTTGAAAACAAAACCTCTCCGAAGGGAACCCAACTCGAAGCTCGCAGCTTCGGTTTTTCACTTTTGACGAATGTGATGTGGGTTTAATGTCCTCGGCGTGTTTTTCATGTCCAGGGGAGGGCGAGAAAATGGATGTGGAGTGAAGACAAGAGAGTGGCCCAAAGAAAAAAAGCACCTGGAGTAAAGACAAGCACCCACCCCGGGCAACCCAACAAAAATGTGGAAACAAGAATACTAGACGCATACGCAAGAAATGGTTTGAGACTGCTCCCCAAAATCCAAACTATTCAGGTCCCCAAATTCATGGTTTCTTACAGCATCCGTGGCAGCGCAACATGGTTTGCTGCAAGTTCTTTCGATCTCAGACCTCGTTCCTGACATCGCTCCTCTCCGGCTGAAAGCTCCTGGAAACTTCAACCAAAGTCCTCCCCCACGAAACGAGCCCAACAGCGCAGAGGGCTTTTTTGGGACCAGCTGCCCCGGAACCGAATCTCATCGCTGCCCTCCCTGGCTCCAGTTGCGAGCTCAGAGGGCTGGGAATGGAATCCACTGTACAGAAAGGGCCTCCCAAAGACTATGTTGTCCATAAAACAGATTCCCAAAAGTCTCACGGTGCTTGGAGAAGCCAATTCCGAGGGATCAACCACAACCCAAGTTCAGCCCGCTGCGCCGACCAGCGCCGACCAAAGCGACCCCCAGATTCCCAGCCTGCGTCCACTGCCGCGGACCTCCAAGCGAAGCGGGAGGCCACGCGGAAACGGGACCAACCGCTGAACTGGGCGGCCCGTTTTCTGATCTGCTAAACTTGGTTGACGCTGGGTTTGGGGAGCATTTTTTTTAAAAATCTAGCAGTTAAGTGGTTCGAGTTCAACCACTAAACCACAATAAGCAAAAATGTAAAATGTGTCCCAACAACAAGCGTGTAAAAGTGACGAACTTTTAGTGGGATGGAAACTGCCACTTTTCACCAAAAGGCGAAATTGCGAAATTGCGAAGTTGAATCGGATGGCCTTCGGGGGCCAAGTTAAACGATGCTTAAGGCGATTTTTTGTCTCATTCCCCCAGGATCAGCCAGACTTTTCGATGCTCTGGTTTCCGAAACCCCTCGGTTTCGGGTTTGCCAACTGGGCCATGACAAACCGGCATCTCATGTTGACACCTTCCCCGCTTCGGGGAGTGGGGAAGTTGGGACTAAGCCCCAGACAGCGGATTTGTCCATCCGAAAAAAATCAGGGCGCCGCTTGTCTGTTCGTCAATTTGTTAAGGAAATATCGTGCCCTCCAAAAAGAGGGAAAGAGGGGCCCCGCAGCAAAAACGGAAGGTCGGAGAAACTGTCCATGGAGAAAAAAAAACACACAACAAAGAAAAGACCTTTGAGAAACTGTCCTTGGAAAAAAAGAAAAGAAAAGGAGGCCTTTCAATTGCTGCAAGCCACGGGATTCTCAAGGCCAACGACCCGCGATCCGGGGTGCCACCCTCACTAAAAATAAAAACAACTGGTGCCAAAAGAGTCTAAGTTCACACCCACATGTGCCAAATACGTATTTTTGGGCATCGCCCAAAAAAAGAGTCGGCCCCCAAATGGCAGAACAACAAATTCTGGTTGCTCTGCCCCCCCGGAGAAAAAAGGGTCGATCACCTTTTGAGGTTTCACGGGGGCTAGCCGCCATTTGTGAACCCAAAAAGGTCTGGAGATTCGGGCACACCCTTGCGACCATGTAAGTGACCGATTCCTTGAGTATTCAGAATCTGGGAGAAGAAAAAAAATAAAAAATGAAAAACAGAGTATGTGTCATTTTCTGGGGTTCAAACCACCATTCCCTAACTCAGTTGTTCAGTGACCCTGGAAAATATGGGAACCCTTTTTCGGGAAGACCATTTTGAGTGGGGCAGCAACCAAAAAAAGGGAAAAAGGGTGTCACTGAACAACTGAGCTAAGGATTTTTGTCATCTATGTTTGTCAACCATCCTTTTCATGTGGCCTTTAACCCAAGGGTTGCGGTTTGTTAAACTTTTGGAAAGTCACTGACCCACCACCCCCGAAATTCAGAAGTCCGGGATCGACCCGTGGTTTTTGCGGTCCCATTTTGAATTCGAAACCGAAACGGGTTTGTGAGTCAAAATGATGGGACCCCAGAACTGGCGGGTTTTTCCTTTTAGTCTCCACTTAAAACAATACAACAATTACCGCGAAAAAAAGCCATCAGATGTGCGCCACTTAAAATCAAGCAAAAGGGGGGTCCAACCAACCAACCAACCAACCAACCAACCAACCAACCAACCAACCAACCAACCAGCCAGCCAGCCAGCCAGCCAGCCAGCCAGCCAGCCAGCAGGCAGCCAGCCACCTGACAAGCCACCTGACAAGCCACCTGACAAGCCACCTGACCGGGGCTAAGCCCCGGCCGGGGCTGGCTGAAAACAAAAAAACAAACAGCGGTTCCAACCAAAAGGAGACACACCCAACCATAGCTGACCTTTTGGAAAAATTGATATAGCCCTGGCTAATGGGTCACGAAACCACTCTAAACCAGCTTGCCCATCCCCCAACTGCCCCCCCGCGGCAAGCCCATTCTGAGCACTGCGGCCCATGGCAGGCCCCGCCACCTGTGCCAGAACCGGCACTCTCTGCTGCAACCTGGCGCCAAAATTATTCCCACGACTTGCGCAGCTCGGGGCGTTTTCTTGCGCAACGCTTGGGCCCTTTGGACGTGTTGTCATATGCTTTGATGTCATACTTGATGGTTGATGTGTGTTTTATGTGCTGTTGTTGTGACGTGTTTATATGGTTTGAGATGTGTTTTGACGTGCTTTTGGTTTGTTGATGCATTGTTGCGTTTACCGTGAGGACAAACACCGGGTTTGGTCAGCAGGCTAAAGAACCAAATCGATCTAGGAGGAGCCATCATTGCTGCGTGTCGTCCCGCATGATAGGCCACTAGGCAACTGGGTAGGGTTGGATCTTTGACCTTTGGTGGGAAGCATACGAAGCCATTGCGGATGGTTCTAGCTTGCTCAGGGCTGTGGGAAATGACCACTTCTGTGATACAACAAAAAGGGCTTCCCAAAGACTAACCCCCCATATAAAGGGGGAGATTCCCTTGTATCACAGAAGTGGGGAAAAAACCCTTGATCCCACAACCCTGAGCTTGCTAGTTCTCAAGAGGGGGTTCGGGAATGCAACCTGATGTCCTAAAGAAGTCACGAGTTCGCCAAGATGTCCAAGAAGAAAGCCTGGGTGAGTTATAATATTTCACCAGCTTGAAACCAGCTGGTTGGAGGGATGTTCCCCACATAAACCACCATTTGGGGTGAGGTCGTGTGAGGCCAAGAAGAAAGCACACATGTGGGGTGTGTGTGTGTGTGTGCGTGTGTGTGACCACCAGCTTTGCCTTGAGCGGAAAACCATGATTACTTGTGGGGGTTCTCCCAGCTAAGACATGGAGCTTCGTCGCTTGTTCTGTGGTTGGTGATGCTTGTGGTGATATTTTGGGAGGTGGATGTTTTTCGTCAGTCTTCTTAGATGCCAAGTGGATTTCCAGGAATCCGCAGTGGGTCTTCTTGGCAGGGGAGCAAGGAACATGGGGACAAAGGACGAAGACCATGCCGTCACAAATGGCATCCGCCATGGTGTGTGCAAAAAGGTGGACGGGGTTAGTACCAAAAAAAATATCGGACCCTCCAAAAAGGGTTCGGTCTCCTTTTGTTCCCCTAAACCACCCAAAAAAGCGCACCCTCCAAAACAAAAACACACCCATCTGGGGCTGAGCATGACGGTTTCGGCGCCTTACTTTCTGGACGGTGTTCAACTAAATTTGCATGGGTGGCTCTCAAAAGAAACGGGCACCCAAGAAGACCAGCACCATTTTTGGGGGGTCCACGAGTTTTGAGAAGAGAAGGTCACTTCGTTTTGGAGGGGTGAAAAACATGGTGGGAACATGTCGATCATTTGAAGTAAGCTTCCATTTGGTTAAGAGCCCTGGAAAAAATAAAATATGTCCAGTTGTGATGGATTCCCTCTTAAGCAAATGGAAGCAAGGCATGCGAAAAAATGAAATCCAAATGCCCCAGCAAACGTCGCCAATCACTAGCTGGTTGGACCCATCTTGCTCAGGGTACCAGGCTGGAACAGCCCGCCCAAGTTCTCAACATGCCAAAAACTGCTTGAGTCTCGTCTTTGGTTTCCCTTTGAACCAATTCCCAACTGAACAAACCAAACACCTAGCGGACTTCCGGATTGGCTTGTGATACCAAAGTGTAGGTGCTGCTCTTTTTGCTTATCAAAGCACATCTTTTTCCTTTTTTGGCCGCCTTCCCGACTCTTGAAACACATTCAGAGGCGCGTTCCAACGCCTCGTTCCAAGTGCGCAAAAGCCCCACGCCCACTCGCCGAGTGGCCAAGCGTCGATGGTGTCCTGGAGCTCCAGGATGACCTCGAGCATTCTTGGAGCAGTTCGCTCGAAAAAAAGGGGTGTCTGGATCCCAAGGGCTACCCCCGTTTTGTCTTTTGGGAAACGAAAGTGGCAACCAGTTTTTGTTGGTGGGAAACGAAAGTGGTAACCAGCTTTCATAAACATTGACATGTGGCCCTGGGTCAAAAGTCCGTACCCCCAGTGAACATCCCAATCCCCACCAAAATAGGTAAAATGGGTGGTGAATTCACCTACCCCAAAATGGGATCCCATTGGTGTTGACCCACAGCCATGTCTTTGTCTTGTGGTTGGTTTCTCGGAGCCCGTTTTAGGGCTCCTCACGCTGAGGGCTCCTCTTGACGCTAGGAATCGGACCCCCCCCCCCCCCCGGCCTGTTGGTTTTCGTGGTTCCGTTGGATTTCGTTGGGTTTCCCTTTGAAACCATAGAAACAGGATACCCTCAAACGAAGACACCACATGGAAGCCGAAAAGGGGTTCCATGTTCTGCAGAGCAAATGCAAGAGTTTGAATCCACCCCGACTTGGGTATCAACACACACCCGCTACGTGCTATGATGCCTGATGCATGCACTCCTTGCTGGCAATTTCACCAAAGTACAGTGTTGGATCACGGATCCACCCTGAAAGGGAAACAAGAAGGTACTCAACAAGAAGAAGGCCGAGTCTCCCACATTGTGCCGCAGCTTAGATTCTTCTTTGCAGCAAGCACGGCTCTTGCCAACAACATCTCCTGAGTGAATCGTAGGAGAACCCCCTGAGCTCAGACCAACTCCAAGCAAAAAAGCCGCAAAAGGCCCGGCGTGTTGGACAAGTCGTGAGATTGGTCGATGGTAAATGGGCGTGGGTCAAAAAACGGTCACCCAAATGGAGGCCTGCAAGGACTAAAAAACCTGCGGCTTTTTGGGTTAAACTTTGACCCGACCCAAATGAAGATGGAGACAAAGGGAAACCCGTGGAACCCGTCCACTTTTGAAAACCTGCGAAGGCCATGGAACCCATTCGAACTGGCTGTAACCGCAAGAGCTGTCCAAAGAGCCCGTTGCGACACAAGCCAACGGGATCATTTTCGGACATGCGGATCCATGTTCTATGGGCGTCAAACAGGGCCCACCAAAATATTTAGGTTTGTCCTAACCCTGTACCAGTGAACATCCCAATCCCCACCAACATAGGTAAAATGGGTGGTGCACCTACTCCAAAATGGGATCCCATTGGTGTTGACCCACAGCCACATCATTGCAAATGGCACCGACTCATGGCGAACCCTGGCCTCCCTTTTTCCACGGGCAAACTGGACAAAGAAAAAACCTCCGCATCGGAACATCCACTCTTGAGCTTCTTCTTCTTCTTCTTCTTCTTCTTCTTCTTCTTCTTCTTCTTCTGTTCCCTGTTATTTTCTTTGTTTTCCTTTCCGGGCCTTCTATTTTGCGTTTTCCAGCCACCGGGCGCCCGGGCGCCGTCGTGGGGCATCTCCGTGGCCTGCCGCGCCAGGATCTCCAGGAAACCCTGCAGCTGGCACTTCACCCTCGACACCTCGCGCTTCGCGCGGAGCGGCGCTCGGCGGCGTGAGCGTTTTGGCGAGCCGAGCGGTTTGGGGAGCGGGCGGCCGTGGGTTCGCTCCCCGTGTTTTTTTGGTTTCTTCTTTTTCCAGTTTTGAAAAGGGGGGGGCCCGGGGTTCCATGTCTTTTTCGCATTGTTTTGGGAGGGGGGGGGCTGGAAAGGGAGAAGAAGAGCTTTCTGAGATCTGGAGGGAGGGAAGCTATGAATGGCAAGCCCTTGGGGCTAAGAGGAAACGACCCGAGGCTTCAAAAAAAGAAAACAAGGCGAAGCCACCTCGTGTTTTTGGGTAGCGGGGTCCAAACAAGTAGGAAAAACGGCACTCACCTTGTGACTCAAGCCTGTTGAAACAAGTTTTCCGCGTTGGCCATGTGTCTCCAATTTGTTTAGGGGGTCCATATCCTGATTCACAGGAAACCAGGCACATTTCCTCATGAGTCATGAGCTATGGGATTAACATAGTGGACCTAAGACCCAGGCAACGAAATCAATCAAAGAGGCGGATATCTGCACTTGCTCCAGTGTCCTTTTGCTTGCGCTTTTCTTGGAAGTCTCCCACATCCTCAATCTGCCCGAATCGATTTTGAGCAACTGGCTGAGGCTTCCATTTTGCCCCGAGCTCGGAAAGCGACAAGGCCCAGTTTGAGACAGCCCAGTAAACTCTCGAAACAAGGGAGCTGTGGGGAGGGTCCCCACTTCCACCTTCCCGTCAAAAAAGCAGAGTCGCAGACCATCCAATGAACTTGATCTTGCGCTTGACTCTAAGTTGACCATGTGTGTCAGTTCATCTAAAACCATACCACCTCTCTGGGACCATCTTGCCTCTTCATTCTCCCTGGGGTGTTTGGATTGGATCCAACACCTCCTTCCTTCCGCTGACATGGAAGGCCCACGCCACGCCAAAACGCGATCCCCTCGGGCGCCCGGCGTCCAAGGTGAGCAAGGGCTCCGTGGCGATGGAAGCCTCGGCGCGAAGCGCGGAGCGCAGAGGCCCTGGGTGTTATAAGCCAAGCGGTGAAAAAAAAAACCTCGGACTCAAACAAAAACAAAAACAAAAACAAAACAAAAAAAAAACAAAAAACACCTCTGGCTTCTTCTCACTTGAGACCTGGAATCAAAGGTGATGAGCTTTTGCGGCTGGGATTCTGCCGCCGTCGGTAGTTCACTTAGGCCCTTCGGCACGATGTTCGCGCCCTCTGCCTGAATTGAGCGAGCCGCTGTGGGGCGCGATTCGGTCGTTGGAGGCGAAGCGCGCCCGCCTGGCATTCCTTGCGCACGCAGATGCGGCTGAAGTCGTATCGAGGAAGGATGATGTCGTCGAGAAGGTAGCCGTCGACGTCAGCACAGCTGATGAACTTGTAATTACCGACCCGTCCGGTGGCATCTCGCTTTGTAGCAGCAGCAGTGCTCGAGGCTTCCATGGTAGACGCATTCCCAGCGGCCGGACAAGAGCCCAGTGATTCTCATACGCTCAGCAGCGCCGTCATCGCGTGAAAGTCTCGGACATAGGTGCAGGACCGGCATTTGGTGTCGTGGAAGTAAGTATTCAGGTGCTTCATCATTGGGATGGCTGATGTGTACAAGTGGAAATTGCAAACCAAACACGGCAAGTGCATAATTCACACGTTGGAGAAAAGGAATATCCTTTCTTCCGAACTGCAAAGTCAGGTGGACGCAGTCAGTGATCCCAAGAAGGACATCTGCGAGGAAAGGACCGTGCTAGGTTTGCGCTCGCTCGCTTTACCTTCGAGTGAGCTTGTGAACCAATGCAGGCAACTACAGATGTGGGTGGTGTCTTTTTTGAGGCTCGGTACCCTTTTTGCGGTTGGTTGAAAGGAAACCGAAAGGAAAACCACCAGTCTTGGGGGGACCGTTCTTTTGACACACACATACGATGAACTTGTCTCGTCAGGGAAACCCTGAAAGAAAGAATGGGGAGTTTGGATTCAAACCAGCTCCATCTGGCTTCCTTAGAGGGGTGGGAACCCCGTCACTGGCCCGGATACACTGAAAAAAAAACTGGCTTCACGTCCCCTTGACATGGAACTTAAAAGGGCTTTTTGTGGGTCCGATGTGTTGGGCCAAGGGAGAAACGTGAGATTGGTCGGCGTCGCTTTAGTTGTTGGTCTTGGTTTTTGGTTTGGTTTCCCTACGGATTGATGGATTTTGGTCCAAGGGATTTGGCATCACACTCCATTTTGCCCCAAATGTGTTTGGGACCCCCCTAAAGGGGAATAATGTATGAGTAAAACGAGGAAAACACTGCCTCATTTGCCCCTCAAATTCACAGCCCAGGCGGGTTAACTGAAACAGCCAATTCCAGTCGCTGACTTTGACAACCCCCAGAAAAGCCCAACATGACCCCCACTTGGGAGTTGCTTTTGTTGAGGCGGGGGCCTCTTTTTGGAGCTGTCATGGGAAACCGGAGGGAACCCCCACCCATTTGTGGGGTCAATGTTGACCCCGGATCCGAGTAGAACTCCCGTCGTGATAGATTCATAGGGGACTTGCTAGTTGTTGGCAAAGTGATGAACCCCACAAACAGAAAGGAGTCGAATAAAGCCCCAAATCGAACTCAACCAGAGCTTTCCTTCATCCAGGGTTCCCATTTGGGTATGGGTCAAAATTTAACCGCCAGGGAACCTAAGGTTTGACTCCATGTTTCCATTTACCCGGGTTCCTATTTTTGACCCATGTTTCCATGTTGGGTACAATGTAAATGGAAACATGTAGTACCTGTTTCCATGTTTCCAAGTTTTTCCATGCTGTGGGTTCCACGTTGGGTACATCCATTTTTCACCCACAGCCATTTCCCGAATCGAATGAGCCAAACCCCACCCACCCGAGCGAGCGAGCGAGCGCCGCGCGGTGGTCTCCAGCCATTGTGCGGCAATGGCCTCGAAAACGGTCAAGACCGAGTCACCAAAACCGACCAGCAAAGCACAAATACACCTTCTTTGCTGGAGGGGGGTTCCAGGGCTTACTTGTTATATAAATATTATACAGATATATACATATATACTATGTGTATATATATATATATATATTTGTACATATAAATATCCCGACTGGGTTTCCTGTAGGCAAAACGCTGCAAGCGCTATGTGTTTTTTTTCCGGCCCACGATTTTGACTGATGGTGTCTGTCGACTCGGAAACTGGAAGTAGGCGGTTTGCCTTTGGCGCGCCACCAGAAAACCAAATAGATCACACCTGTGGACCACAACTTGGGAAACCTTCGCAAAACTGGACCGCCCTATATATGTTTTACGCTAGGTCCTCCAGTAGAGAGGTTAGAAGTTGGTACCCGATCTTTTTCTCGGTAGTCTATTTTAGTAGGGGAAGCCTCCCAACCAAAAAGGAAAGTGTAAAAGTTGGCACCTAGCTGGGGGACCTAGTTTTTTTGAGCTTTGGGACGTTGCACCAGGGGCCAGAAAAGAAAGCCAAATGGAAAACCAATGGAGCAGAAGGAAACCTCATCCAACGGACCAACAAAAAAATCGCAGCATCTTTTTCGGCTAACCTTCAGACTTGTGAAGGCTGCCAACTGGAAATGGTGAGATTGTTTGATCAAGGAACAAAGCAAGAAAATCGGAGAAACCAAGTTTGGAAGGGGGAGAAAAAAGCAAGAAAAAGCCAGGAAAATGTGATTTTGGAGTAATCAGTGGGCACTGAAAAAGCAAGAGTTGAAGCAAGCCAGAGCCTCAAAAAGCAAGAAAAAAGCAATCGAGTTGTAAAACACAAAGCAAGAAAATTGTGATCAACATTCCAAAAAAGCAAGAACATAATGATCTCCCATTGTGATTTGTAGATTTCCGGGTTTCGAGGGTTGTCCCCTGCGAAAGAAAAAACAGCATAGTGATCTCCCGTTGCGATTTGCAGATTTCTTGGTTGGTTTCGAATGTTGTCGCCTGCCAAAAAGAAAGCAAGAAAATCGTGATTTCCTATTCCAAAAAAGCAAGAAAACAGTGATATCCCGTTGCGATTTGCAGAGTGTAAACACCTGCTTCATCTGCAAATCGACCCAGAACATCAAACAAAGGAAAGCGGTGCTCCACAAAAAAAAAAAACAACCATCAAACAAAGTAAAGCGCTGCTCCACCCAGAGCAAAACAACAAAACAAAAAAACAACAAACACGTTTTTCCCGCTCCAAAACCTGGCTCCACCTCCACCTCCCACCTCGCCACCCACCATCGCCCATTCCATCCCCGTCCCATGGGTCCTTGGGTCCCGGGCCCACAGGTGGTATCGCTTCTGCCAGACCTCCCGGGCCTGCGCCAGGCTCGCAAGTTGTCTCTCTGGTTTCTTGGGGCGGAGACAAAACGAGGCGCTCCCATCTCAAAAGCTCTGGGGTAGAGTCAGTGTCTCGCTTTTGTGGGGGGGGGTGGTAAAACGGGACGAAATACGAGGATTCCATCTGGAAAGTTCTGGGGTAATTAGAGGGAACTTCCCTAAAATCTCGGTAGAGGGAAACCAGAAGCTGATTGATTGTTTGCGTTGAAGGGGGTGAGTTCGGGAGGGATGTTGGTTGGTTGGACCCTGTGGTGGAAAATATGCTGGAGTTGCTAACGGGCTGCCGAATGGGAAAGGCAAAAGATCCACATCTTGGGTGATCTCCACGGGAAATGTCAAATCTATCTGCTACGGTGGATGCTCAGAATGTCCACAACAGGCACCAGTGGGGATGGACAGCGATGTTGCCTGCATCATTGACGTAATCTTGTGGCCAGCCATGGGCCAGCCATGGCGGCTGTTGGCTGCTGTTGGCTGCTGTTGTTGTCCAGCTGCTCATCCTCCATGTTGGCTGCCCAGACAAAGAACTCCTCTGTCCATGCTGGGGCCCGCATTTCGTACTTGGGAAGAGCCTGGATCTTCCGGATAGCAGCGCTCTTGCGAATGCCCTCGCGCCTGGGCGCACTTGTGGTGGGTCTTGCGCGTGAATACTGCTTGATTAATCACAAAATTGTCGCTGGTGCGACCTGGATTTGGGCCATCCACGGCAGGGTCGTCAATCTTGCGCGTGGAGAAACACTCAAGGGGAAATGGCTGGTCATTTCTCCAGGGCTACCTTCCATTTCCATTATTTCCAGTGCGGATCTTTCTAGAAAACCTCCGGAAACCCGGGGAACACGGCGTTTTTGTGTTGTTTTTTTGTTGAAAAGAACGATGAATACAACCCCTACTCAGTTGTTCAGTGACCCTGGGAAAAAAGAGGGAACCCTTTTTGGGCTTGGACCATTTTAGTGGGGCAGCCACCAACAAAAGTTGGAAAAAGAATCGGTACCACTGAACAACTGAGCCTAGAGTTTCCCGAGGCACTTGGGGTGGAACGTATGGCTTGGATGCCTCTGGCCCTTCAAACATTTTTTTTGTGAGCAGGCCCGCCCAAAAATTGAAAAGCGGCCGACGTTTTGGTTGAGCAAAAAGGGAACATGACCATTTGTGGATCCGTGTGTTTGGTCTCGGATCTCTCTGTCCAAATGAAATCTGCAAAAATATTGCAACAACTTCCAAAAGCTGAAAGGGATCAAGTGAAGCACCTTCATGGTGAGCTCGTTGTCCAGGTGAGCTGGCCATAAACTAGGCAGTCACAAAACGGCAGACATGGGAAGAAGGGAAGGGCCCCCAAAACTTCAGGGGCGGGGGTTCATGCGGCAAGCAGCTGGCCCAAACAAAGAGGTGTTGTTTGAACCCAATCCTTCAAAGGTCGACACCCCCCCATTCTTTTCACCCATCCTCTTCGAAAAACATCCTTTTTTCCCTCAGGTGTTGTTGGCCATGTGGTGAAAACGAACTGGATCCCTGGATGAACTCCACGAATTCCACCAATTGTTGCACTCTTAGATCCATGGCCTCCTTGTTCTCTTGGGATGTAGAAAAGCTGGCTCTCTTTTGTGTTTTGCCCTTTTTGGGGTGTTGCTCCAAAGGGAAGCCGTGTGAGGGCCGCAACTTCCCAGAAGACCTGAAACGGCAGTTCGGCTCTTTCGAGAGGAGGCAAAGGGGCGAGTGGACAATGGTCTTCGGCATGGTTCAAAGGGAAACCCACCGGGGGAGAAAAACAAACTTTGCCGTTTCTTGAGTTGGTAATTACCCAATTTGTTCGATGGTTTCAAAGGGACACCAACCGGAAGACCCACCTTTTTTTTCTTCCGGAGGCTTGGTTTTGCGGCATATGTGGGGCGGCTTCTTCAACCATCCCTACGTCTCGACTCTCGTTTCTCCTCCTCGAGGATGGCGAGCTTATGGGGCTCCTGCATGAAGAGCACGTAGCAGTCCTGCGCTCAACGCGATCGGGGTGGATGGGGGTTTCGGGGGGGGGGGGGGAACTGGGAGAGGGTGGGGAAGCCAAAAGGCGCAGCCAAGAACCAAGGTCCTCCAGATTTGAGAGGTGCTCGAAGAAGTTGGTACCAACGTTTTTTTGTTCTGCTTCGTCTATTTAATTCTGAGTAGGGGAACCCTCCCGCGAAAAAGGGGTGAGGAAGGGCACTGGGGGGCCTAGTCAAGGCGCAACATGGGCCTTAAGAAGGGCTATGGGAGCTCTTGAAATTTGATTTCTTCACAGGGGCTTGGAGTTCTTCGTTCCTTTCATTTAAGGGTTTGGAGTTTTCCTTGGGGGTTTTGGCTTGGAAGGGATCCTTTTCATTTCCCCTCTACGTGCGATAGTCAGATTTCCCCGAATCAACAGTTGCATTTACTGGTGGTGTCTATTTGAACGATCGCCACTTTGGGAGATTCCACAGAGGGAAATGGAGGGAACCCAGCTGCAGAACGGGCGAGAAAACCGAAAAATACAAAACGGTCACCCAAGCTTCCCATGCTACCCGCACGACTCGAGCCAATTCTTTAGGCAGCCCGAAATCTGGACCATCCCCCGTGGGAAAGTGAGCAAAGGAACACGCGGCATCCATCTTGCGCGACATCCCCCACCCCCGCAAAATGCGCCAAGCGACGCCTAGGCTTTCCCCATTCCAAGTCTTACCCTTTTGGTTTAAGCTGAAGCTGCCGGCTATTCTTGGTCACCCCGGCAAAAGCTGAGGTACCCACCGGGAAGTCCAAAAAAAACGCGGAGGCTTGCCAATGTCAGAGCCGCTTACGAATCCAACTTATTCGCAAACAGCTTAGCACGTTTCCGAAAGAGGCGCCGGCATTGTGGTCGCAACGAGCTATTTCCTTTCAGCTTCTCCATTTGGCATTTGGTGACTAGAACAAAACTGACACCTCAGGGCTTCCATCAGTAGAAGGATCCAGTCCAAGGGCAAGACTGGAGGCATTTGTTTTACCTTTTGGTCCAAAATTTCACCGGCCATTCTGGCGCCGAGCGCTCGTGGATGTGCCGCAAAGCTGGTGGAAAAAGGATATTAAAGCTTGGCCCGCAAAGAAAGGCACGTCCCAAGTCGTGGTTGAAAAGGGGCTTCCCATAGAACCCTTGCTGAGGGGGGTCTGGTTGCATCACCAGCCCACAGCCCCGAACGACCGCGAAGGTCGTTCAAGTACTGGAAGGTCTTGGCAAACTCGTCCAACTTGCCGCCAACCTTGCGGGGAGAGTAGGTGCATGGGGCTCGTGGTACGCAACAACAACAAAAAAGGGCTTGCCCTCGCACCAACACACTCTTAGCCTTTGCCTTAGGCAGGCTTGGAGCTGCTTTGCCACCTTCAAACTGAGGGCCTCTTCCACGCTGGTGGGGAGATGGGAGTTGGCATATCACAGGGCCACTGGAACCCTTTTCCAATCCGGAGAATCCGCCTGGCTTTCAGGCAGTCGCGGCCTCAAACCATGCCTTGCAATTGGGAGGACCCGGTTTCACGTCTACGTCTACGTCAAAAGGGAAGCTGAGTTTCGAGAGCATTGATGGATGGCCAAGGTTCAAAGGTTGTGTTCACAAGCGAAAACGGCTGGCTTTGGAAAAGAACGATGGTTGAAAAGAATCGGGAATCAACCCCCAGAGCAGCAGGAAAACATGACACCAACCCAAGTTGAGACTCCACTTTTCGAACTCGTCTAGTGCTACCTTCCATTTGGCTGTGGCTCAAAACACCGGTACCTAAAATGGCCCCCTGGTAAGTGGAACCAAAGACCAAAACCTGCGTAACGCTAGCTCTTAAATTTTGAGCCACACCCATTTCGATTCTTTCCGATCCGGATCTTTCTTTTGAAGACCCCCAGAAACCCGAAACGGATCCTTTTGGTTTTCGAGAAGAGCGATGGTTGGAAAGAACGGAAAAAGAGTCGACCCTGAAAGATCCCTCCGCATCTCCATGCAGAAAAAAATGAGCGAGCCCTCCACCTGGACCTCATGCTCAAAGAAGCCACGTGTCCCAAGAGATGCTTTAAATATGCTTAAATACGCCTTACGGTTGTGTATCTTACGGTTGTGTATCTTACGGTTGTGTATCTTACGGTTGTGTATCTTACGGTTGTGGCTCTTAGCTCATGGTTGTTGTGTATCTTACGCCTTGGCATTGGAACCTTAGGAACTTGCAGGAAGTCATGCCAAAGGGACCTCAAAGGACTAGTCTTGTTGCCACTCAAGTGGGAGCGTCTTTTTTGCCGACTTTTTAAGGAAAACCAAAAGGAACACCCAAATCCATGTCCCGGGTGGGTGGGTACCTGTTTGGGTTTTAAGGAAAACCACAAGGATTTCACCCAAATCCATGGGATTTGTACCCTCAAAACGTGACACTTTCCAAGTGGGCCGAAAGGCCAGGAACTCACGAGAATTGCCACTCTCGCTCTCTCGCTCTCTCTCTCTCTCTCGTTAAAGGACCAGTGCAAATGTGTGTTTGTACATAAATAGGGTTTTCCAAACACACAAACCAAATACTTTATACATTAAAACCCAAAAACCCATAAATAAAATGTGTGTGTGTGTGGGTGTTTCTCTCTCACCCATTTAAATGCTATGCTTGCAGACTCCCTTTTGTCCCACCATGACTTGGTGCTTTATCTCTAAAATTCGACAAAGTGCTTTTTGGTGGAGATACTATCAATGAAGGTGTGTTTTTAACCAAACAAACAGTGCAAACATGGAGAGAAACAAACTTGTTGGTATAGTATGCGCATAAGGCGCAAGGATTATGTAGTGCATGGTGCCATTTGAGACGCCCACCTCAGTTGAACTGGATCCAAAAGGGCTTCTTCTGCTGTCCCAAACTGTTTACTCTACTACCCACGTAGTGAGAAGGAACAGATTCAACTATCTCACTGCAAGGAAGAAGTAAAACAAATCCCGCAGTGCGAGACCCGAATGTAGCAGCAATGCAAGACTGCTAGCTGTAGTTAGATGCAAAAGAAAACTGGGCTGCCCGTTTCTGATCCCCCGCTAAAAGTTTAACTTTTAGTGGGTGAAATGGAAATCCAACCACTAAACAGTAAAAGGCTAAAAGCCTAAGCGCATGGCAAGAAAAGTCTTGCCAAAGTCTTCTCGTTCGAAACGTGTGATGCTCAGAGTTGCCTGTTGTGTCAAAATTGGGAAACTCCCAAAATGGCACAACTCAAAAAAAACATTCTATTGGCTGGAACATGGCAGCCTTTGCCTTGTTCCCAGGTTAGGTGGCTGAATTCGGGAACCTAAGGGCAAACCACAGCGAAAGCCACCCATTGCGGGATGTTCATGTGCTGCAAGGCTCCCCTTTTTTGAGGTGACTCCCCTTTTTTGAGGTGATTTAGAAGCTGAAATTGAAAAGAAAACCACGTTTGGGGGCTGCTTTTGAGTTCGTTTCCCAGCCGTTTCTTGGGAGTATGCGAGTCGAAATGGGGATATCCTCTCATTTATTGGGCTTGTTTTCTTCCTGTTGGTTTCCCAACAAAACAACAACACCAACACACCCCGAACAAAAAAACCGACCAACGGCCCATGGGATCCCTTAGCCCTTTGTGAGCTTCGCTCGTTGTTTGGTTCGGCGGTGGAGGGGTAAACCCCATTTACCCTCAGAAAGCAGGGGTTCAAAAGTCATGTCCAAATCTGTTTCGGTGAAGGAAGTCAATATGGCTTCGGTTGTCCTTTGGTTTCAGAAAGAATCAGCTATTCCTTGATTGGTGGTTTGGAGCCGAATCCGAACCAACCCCACTGAGGGGTTACCTGACATATGACGATACTTGGGTGGCAGCAGGACAACCACCCCAGCCCTTTCCACATCCTTGGGAAAGATTCAAGGAACCACTGAGGGCTTACCACCACCCAAAAACCCGTTAGGCAACCCGTCAATTGGGAAAGATCCCAATCGGAACCCAACCACCCCTCGGTTGCTTTCTGCTCCCCTGCTAAAAGCGACTACCTTTTAGTGGCTTAATGGAAAACCCAAAAAAGTCGGCAAAAAGTTATTCAGTCCTAACATCCCTCGGCAAACTGCCCAAAAATATTATACCGGGAAATCCAAAAAGCTTCCGGCAAACGCGAAACCCTGATGCCTTCCCTTGGCAAAAGGCACCAAACCACCTGACGGGTGACTCAAAAAAAAAACTTCGAAGCTTGCGCGGCTTCAAGGTCGGCGCCTCATCCAAGTACTCCACCACCCGGTTGGCCTCTCTCCCGTTTCGGAGGCCAACGGCTGCGTTTGTTTGCCTTTTTGTTTCCCCTCCAGCTTAGTAAGCGGGAAAGCGCGGGTGCAGGGAAAAAGTGGGTTTCTTTTTGGGCAAGCTGGAGGTAAAATGATGGGACAACGGGGGAAAAACGGAAAAAAACGAGAAGCAAAAGTTCAGGTAAGTTGAGCCTGGCACTGCTGGGAGAGAAAAAAATAACACCTTGGGGACGCCCTGGTAAGGGATATTCACCGCTTGCATTCACAGCTCAGGTTTCGGGGCCATCTTTTTCATAGCCATTTATTGCCATTCTTGCCTAACACATGTGCTCTTGGGATAGACGAAATGGGAGTTGCTAAGGTTTTCCCCCCTTTTGGTGGGTCACGGGGGCCAAGAGGAAGGCAACCGCTGCAAATTCCTACTTTGAGAACGGGCAACAACTCCTCTTCGCCGCCCTCCGAGGCCTTTTCCAAAGGAACACCTCGAGGCTTCCGGCCGAACATCGGGGAACCCGTGAGGGGTGGGTGGGTCCAACGAACAATTCGAAAGGGGCTCTCAACTACCCACCCTCCGTAACGTACCCCCCCCCTTAAAAATTCCACAAGAAGAACGTTGGGCAGCTTCGAGGACTTGATCAATCTGCTGACTCGGTTGGATTGTTGGCTTGGAATTGTTGAACCCCCGAAACCTCGAAATCAAGCTCCCACCCGGCATCTCTTTCGGTGCCTGACAAGCATACGGGTGATTCTCTTAAAAACAGCAGGCGGATAGAGAAAAAAGGACATCTTGCAGTTGTCCATGCCTTATGGCTGAAACCCTAAAGCCCTTGGCTTCTTTCCTGTTGCTGTTGGAACCAGCCCCCAAACCAGTACGATGGGGTTTTAGGGTTCAGACAGGCAAGTAAGCTGATCTGAAGGAAGGGCTGTCAGGGGACCACTGGGAACCGCTACAAACCATGGCCCTCTACTGGTCAAATTGCCCCTCCTCCGGCAGGAAGGCCGGATCCGCCGCCATGCCCGCGGCAATCTCGTCCTCGCGAAAAAATGGAACCGGCAAACACTCAACGGGCCTTCAATTTGCCTCTATTCTAGGTCACACTTCCCCATTCTTTCCAGGGATCCTTCTTTCCAGAAAACCATCAGAAACCCAGGGGAAAAAGCTGGTTTTTGAAAAGAACGACTCGGCTGCTCCTTGCAAGGCGTTGTTTAAAATCAATCCTAAATCTTTATGCGTTCCCTCTAATTGGTAGTTTGGAGCCGAAGCGGTGGTTTGGTGGTCTCCCACTTACCCTCTACCAGAACGGGCTCAATTGCCCGAAGCACGAATTCAAAACCACCAAGTGAGGCTAGCCACCAATTGAGTCCAACCTGAAGCACCCTCAAACTGGAAAAAGGGATTCCAAGGCCTTACCCGATTCCTTGAAAGGTCGAACGCACGTCTGAGCGAGCAAAATCAAGGCTTCAGGTCGAAGTCAAGATGTGATCACCGGCGTGGATTGGCCAAGCCGAAGCTTGTGGAAACTTGGTGAGACAGCATCAGACGAGCCGGCTGAAACGCGATTAGGCAAGTTTCAACCCACGGTTGTCAATGAACAAATGAGGCTTCACCGTTCCATCTATGTCCCAAAGGGCGTTGCAAAGAGAATCGCACCCCGACAGCCTGCAGAAACGCTACGGGGGAATATTGATCCGACGGCAACTCTCTGCCTTTTCAATCCCGCCGCCCAACCTGCAAATCCTCAGCATCTTGCTCTGCCTGCGCAAACCGGTGATCCACCTGACGGCCGCGCGACGCAGCGAGCAGAACAGGCTCGCGCTGGTGAAACAGATCCCAGAAAACAGCCGGGAAACTTGCAGAGATGCAGATTTTCAGGGCGTCCACCGGATCGAGGAAAGATGCTACAGGGAACAAGGAGTTCAGGGACTCAGACAGAAAACGGGAGATAGGGGGCTCAGGGCTTCAGGGAACACAAGAGACGGGGGAGGGATGGTGAGGCAGGGAACACCGGGAAACGGGATATAGGGGGTACAAGGATTCAGGGAATATAGAAGCGGGGGATTTGCGAGAGACGGTAGAAGGCAAGTAGCCATGATTTTGCAGTTGTCTTTGCTTGACAGAAATGCATAGGTTTCACTGCTTTTGGACGCTCGGCGTTTGATCAATCCTGTCGATGGCATGGAGCGCGTCTTCGACCATGTCCGGCCATACCGTTTGACATGGAACACCCCTTCTGGGCAATGCATCACCCCCAGCTTGTTCAGCTTAATTTGTTGGGTCAAACTCACAAGTCAAAAAGACCGTGAGAAACGCAGGATGCGCTGACGCCCCAGTGGCGCCACTACCGTGTTTCGTCATGCAGTTTAAGCGGGTGAATCATTGGCCGCCGAGCAAGTGGCAACGTCTCTGCACATGAAAAAGAAACACGAGCCCTGAAGTAAGAAAAGGGTAGCGGGCGCCACGTTGGGCATATTCAAGGTCATCGCAAACACTATGATGGCCCACTTGATGATGAGCTCCACCAATGCCATTGTGTCATCAGAGGGCAGCTTGCTATTCCATAACTACAGCTGCCTCAGAAGAGGCAGCACGTTGGCCTCTCTCCAATAACCAGCATGCAACGTCAAGATATATGCATCTACGCTGTGGTGACAGGGTTTCAGCGTCGCGAAAATGGATGGCACTGTCCGAACGAAGTATGTTGGCTGCAAAGATGTCTAAGACGTCTTTATGATGTCTACGCAATCCTTTTCTTTGGCGTGGTAGAGTCGGACAATACAATGTTGCACAGCCACGCTGGCGGGCCGCCCAGGCCGCGCAGGCGCAAACCATCCCAAGATTAGGACGGTGCGCAGCACTACAACGATCTCATTCTCTCCCCTACCAACCCAAGACCCAGGCGTTTTGCTTCTCATAAGTGCGGCAGGATGACACTACCAGCCAAGAGAGAACGTGTTCGACCGAATTCTCTGTCATCCGGCTCGAAGACACATACACATCAATCACGCTCTCCAGTAACGTGCTTTGATCCGTTGTTGTCTCAGATAGCTAGAAGCTACAAATCCTGTGCAAGAGCTATGTCCATGTTCTTCTCTCAGCAAAACTCTTGTTAGCCTATTTGTCTGTAAATCTTTGATTTTGAATCGATCGATGGGTGTCCCATCAAGCAAGGAATACGTGGGGGGATACAAGGAGTGAGGAGATGCAGGAATGCAGGGAATGTCTGCATTCGGGATACTTGGTGATACAGTGGATGCAAAGGAGTGCGTAGGATATAGGGGATCTGGCAGCGCAGGTCGTCCCTCTATCACCCTGCATCCCGGCATACCGCTACATCCGCCGCATCGTGTGTCACCTGTCTTCTGGCTCCCCTGTATTCCCTGCATCCCTGCAAGGTATGATGCACCGGGATGCTGGGCCAGAGGAGGATACATTGATGCAAGATCCAGGCTCTGGCGCGCCCTCAGCACCTTGCCTCAGGCTACATCGACCTGTTCCCTGGGGCTTTGCATTTCCGAAGACATGGAGGTCTCGATGGGCGGCATGAGGCGATACATCTAAATGCCACTGCTCCAAGAGTGCCAAGCTTCCGCCCAAAGTGTCACCACCTCCACTCTCTTGCAGCCTCATCCAGGCACAGACGGGATGCAGGTGATGCAGGGGATGCAGGGAATACAGGCAATGCAGGGGATGCAAGTGATACACGGGATGCGCTGGATGCAGTGGATGCTGGAAGGGATCAAGGAATACAAGTGATACAGTGGATGCAGAGGATGCTGGGATAAGGGGATGCTGATATCGGATACAAGAAATACAGTTAGAGGGTCTAGGGGATGCAGGTGATACAGTGGATGCAGGGGATGCTGGGATGCATTGGATACAAGGAGCGCGTGGGGATGCAAGAAATGCGAAAAGGGGATCTAGGGGATGCAGGTGATACGGATGTGCCGGCATACATTGTATATAAGGAGCGCTTGGGATAGAGGGGATGAAATGCAGGAATGCGATACAGAGGATGACGGGATGCCGATAAGGATACACTGGATTCAGTGAGTGCATGGATAGAGGGGATCTGGTGGACGTAGGGCATGTAGGGAATGCCGGTGGTACAGTGGGATGCCGGGATGGGATGCCGGTGGTACAGTGGATGCAGAGGATGTACAGTGAGTGCATGGATAGAGGGGATCTGGGGAAAAGAGGATATTTAGGAGATGCAGGGGATGCCGGATATCCAAGCAATAACATGAGATACAGGGGAGGATTCAGAAATTCCGAATTCAGACACCGGAATTCGGAATGCCCACATTGGTTCCAAAGTGCGGAAACGGCGAACCGGATCATCTTGGACTCCTCAAAGACCATGGGACGAGCCGGGCTCAACGAGCCCGGTCTCAATAAATGGCCAAAAACATCCGGATCTTATTGGCGAGTGTGATTGAAGATGCATGGAACTTGGAACGGCAAAAAACATGTTGAAAAAGTACGGATTTCAATGCAAACTGAAACATCTTCCTGGGCTGCGGGTCAAACAAACTTGGCTTTCAAAGCGAAACCACGTCTGACCCGTGGCTTTTGGGTCCATGTTTGGCACTGGAGGGGGTCCGACTTGTTTATTCTCTCACGAATACCAACCTACCACCCAAGAAACACCTCCTTGAGCTTACTTTGGCCTGTTTTACGGGGAGGTTTGCTCAAAAAAAACACTTTCTTGTGCAAATTCTGTTCAGTGATGCTTCCACTCGTTGGAAGCCGCGAAAGATGGCACTACCTCCACAAAAGCCCCCTTGGACCCACTCGAGACCCACGTGGTAAATGCGCGAAGAGTGACTCGCGAACCTCTATCGAGTTCTTGCAGAGAATGGAAACCGTTCCCATCTCCAAGACCAAGACCAAACAAGACCCCTCTGGAAAGTGGCAATCCTTCATTATTTCCTAAGACTTCCGGCAAAAAAAGAACAACCGACAACCGCACCATCCTCGGGCTTCTCCTTCTCACGCAATCGATCCGCTTTTTCGCGGTTTTCCGAGTCTCTCTCTTTCTCTCTGACGACCCCCGGCCCCACCCACCCACCCACCACACGCGCGGCTCGATCGCGCGGCGCGTTCGCGCGGAGTCCCTCGAGGCGCCTCGAGGCAAGCGGACTCCCCCTGCTCCGCCACGAAGAACTGCGCGCCCGGCAGCGCCGTGTGCTCGAAGGTGGCCGCCTCGCGAGCGAAGCCGTCCATCCGCGAGCCGCGTGGATTCGGGGGGGGGGGGGGGGTGGGGAAGGGGGTGGGGAAGGGTGTGGGGAAGGGTGTGGGGTGGGGGGGTGGGGGGGGAAGAAGTGGGAGAGGGTGATGGGAAGGAAAGGCGCAGCCAAGAACCAGAATAATCTTTGAAGGGAGGCAACAAAATGGAGGCTACGTGTCGTTTTAGGAGGCTCGGTGCCCCTCTAGTTGTTCTTACAAGGGAGGTCCCTGACAAACAAATGCATACCCAAATAAGCTATCGCAGGTTGGCTTTGGTGGAACACTGATGTGATGTCAAGCAAGTCGCCCCATACCATCCTCTTAAGATGGCAAATCACGGTGAGTATGTTGACCATCGAGCATAGGAACCCCTATGCACCCAAGTTCATGCATTTATCTGGTTGCAAATTACCACACACACACACACACCGATCGGGTGAAATCGCCAATCGCCATTGTGGCTAGGTTGAAACTGTGCGCAAGGGCAACCATACTAGGTCCTCCAGTAGAGAGGTTAGAATAAGGGTACCAACTTTTTGCTGTAGTCTATTTTAGTAGGGGAACCCTCCCAACCAAAAAAGGAGAGAGAAGGGCACTACTGGGGGACCTAGCATAGATTCCCCCGGACCTGCCGGGAATCCCAGCACTGGTTGTCCTTAGATGTCGATTTCGGGCGAATCGGAAGGAACTGCCCTCCAAGAAAAAGAAGCGCTTGGGCACCCCACTCTTGGGAAACCAAAGGAAAACCTTCGACACACACCGTTCTGAAGTTATTTTCAGTCTTTGTTATTTATTGGGGGGTCGGGGTTGTAGCTTGTTGGAGATGTGTTTAGCTCTTGCCGGGGGGGGGGGGGCGGTCCATATCCTATTTTGACATCCCCAACCCTTTCAACCTGCTGACTCATTTCGACGAAAAAGACGAGCCGAGCCAAACGGCGACTCGGCCCTCGGCCCCGGGCCCGCTGCGTCATCATGTCCCTGGCCATGTCTTCGGCCTGGAGGCGATGAGCAGGAGGGTCCGGGGCCTGAAATGCAATTCCAGGGGGCGTTCCATGTTTAAATCCAGAGTTGGTCAATTGACCTGTGTGGGTGTCAAAATGGGTGACCAAAAGATCAAAGGCTCCTATGAAGAGTTCTGAAACGGGTTCGGTGGCTGGACCGTGAAACGAGCCATTCGGGGACCTGGTGCCACCAGGTCTTGTCATTCCCCCTTGAGTGTGTGTGTGTGTGTGTTTGGAGGTTTGGCGGGGGTGTTTCGGTTTGGTGGGAGTCCCTGCAAGGAGGGTGAGGCTTTGGCTCTTCGGGGACGTCGTCTGCCGTCCACCGTCTGCCGTCCGCCTGCAAGCTCGCAAAGTCAGGCTTGGTAAGGATCTCTACCCGGTGTATCCCAGGAATCCGTTTCGCCGCCGTGGGTAAGCAGCCATTGACCTTTCGGGATTGGAAAAGGGTGGCAAGCCCTTGGGTATCTACTATGGAGGGAAATGGAAACTCTGGGTAAGAGTTTGTCTCAATACAGGGATGACCTCCAAAATGGAATTGTTTTTCCTTTGGTGTCGACCTTGGTCCAAAACAATTTGGTCAAAATGGTTTCCCTTGGTCCAATTGTTGTTTTCGCTTTGGGACCATTTGGCAACATGGCCGGGAAACGGGGGGAGGCGGGCCCCTGTGTCTGGGGCTCTGGGGCCGCGCGCCATGTCGATGCGGATGTTGTTCTGGAACAGCGTGGCGTACCTGGAGTCAGCTAGTCTCAAAAATCGGAGACGGAAGAGGGCGGTGGTTGAAATTCTAGTGCCACCTTCCCCATTCTTTCCAGGGATCCTTCTTGCTAGGAAACACAGGGAAACGGCCGGTTTTTGAAAAGAACGATGGTTTAAAAGAATGCGGAATCAACCGTTAGAGAAATGGAATCCACCTCTGTGCTACAAAAAATAATGGCTTGCCAAAGACGAACCCCCCACAAGGGGGAGAGATTCCCTTGTATCACGGCAGGGAGAACCCCCGAGTGATGCCACAACCCTACGGGACCCAAGATGTGTGATTTCCTTTTGAAGAAAAAAGACGCGCCTTGCCCCATGCTTGTAACCTGCCTCCCAAAAACGAGATCTCCACTTCTGGGTTCTGGGCCTTCCCCCAGAAGAAGATCTCTGATGGAGTCTCACACCAGGGTTCAGAAGCTTGGATCACCGATTCAACATGACCTCGCACGTCTCAATATATCGGAACCGCAACAATTGGTACAGTTGCTGTGCGGGGTCCTGCTGACACCCCCCAAAAAGGGAGCCTGAAAAAACCAAACACACCCATGCGGTTGACAAACTCGGGGCCTCTTTTGAGAGCCAAGTGTCACGTGCCACCAAATCAAACGGGTGATTCTGCTCACGTCCGATCGAGTGGACTGGCCAAAACAAGTCCTGACTGTTTGTTTTACAGCTAGATGGTCCAAACCCAAAACGTGACTAAAGTGCAGGAACTCAGGGAGTGAGTCCCGTGAGTCTCCCTATACCTTGCGGAAAAAAGAGGCTGTTGCTTAAGCATCCTCTTGTTGTTTTGCACTTCAAAGGGGAGCAGTGTGAAGTCTCGAACTGCGTTTCGAGCGCCTCTGCGCGATCACCGATATCGCGCGTTCGACTTGGGTGGGACCCATCAACGAGGCCTACAGCTTTGATAAGGCAATTTGGTTTATCAGGCACCCCACCCCCCAATCCACTCAAGGGCCCTCATTTCGGTCTCCTTTCGTCCGAGGTCGGAGCATCTCTTCCACCGTCGTCTTCAGAGCCTCCAAAGTGGCCACATCTTTCTCGATGCGCCTCGCATCGCCGAAGGCGCTTGTACCGAATGGAAGCCTTGCCTGCGGGGGCCCCGGCACGGCTTCCCCCGAAATTTCGGCCAAGAGGCCCTGGATTTGGGGGAAAACCTTGGCCGGAGTGGTCCTTGCCCCATGTCATTTGAGGGTGGCTTAAGAAACAAAGGGCGGGCGGAAATCAGGTGAAGGTATTGTTTCGGTCGCGTTAGAGAAAAATCAACATGTGCATCCACACCAAATTTGGGAGGGAAGCATACTTCAAAAACAAGAAAAGCCATTGTTAGATTCAGGTCCACAGTTCGCGAACCTCAAAATGGGGGGGGGTTGATCAAGTCCTTTGCGTGGGATGACTGACCATTGCGGGAAACCACTACAAAGTGTGTAATATTCCTACATTGAAAAAAGTGACCCATGGTCATTTGGGGACAAACGGAATAATGATCAGCCCCCAAATGTCAAAAATGACGACATTCGTGTGAACACAAAACTCTAGGGGTACCTTCCCCATTCTTTCCAGGGATAATTATTTCTAGAAAACCTCCGGAAACCCAGGGAGAACGGCCGGCTATTGGAAAGAACGATGGTTGAAAACAATGGGGAATCAACCCCTAGAAAAACGAATACCTGGGCCCATGACTCATCAGTCAGGTTTCTGAAACTGGGCCGCCGGCTTAAAGGAGCGCACGTACCTCAGCGTGGAACGAGAGGCGAACAAGAGGCGAGGCGAGCAAAGGAAAGAGCAAACGAGCCAAAGAAATCAAAGAAAATCGGCAAAAAAGAAACGGGCAAAAGCCGAAGCGCCAAAAAACAGAAGTTCACCAAACAGAAGGCAGAGGCCAAAGAAATGACGTTTCCGGCGTGATCTAGCAGTGCTCGTGCCAGTTTGTGGGGTGCACAGAAAACAAAAGGCAAGCAACGCAAACGGAAAGCCACCACCCAAGCCCGAACAAACCCAGGAAAGACGCCAAACAAAGCAAACGCCGTTTTACAACCGAACAAGCAACCAAACAAACAAACAAAAAAACAACAAAAAAGAACAACAAAAACAAAGAACATGACACCAGTGCCATCTTCTGTGAGCCAAACTGACCTAAGGACATCTATAAGGGGACTGATGAAAGAGCCTTCCCTGACAGCGTTCCAAAGATATGTCCCCTTCAAACCTCAACTTACTTGCCGACAGGACCTGGAAGTAGAAGGTTGGGTTCCCATGATAGACCAAAAAATCATTGAAAGTGTTCACCGTCCCAAAAGGTCGATACGCCAGCTTCGGTGTTTTTCTTCTTCGGCACAACTGAGCCAAAGCAACTTTGGATTCCCACGGAGCTTAACTCCCCTGGCAAACAAAATACGTCCAGTGGTGCTAGATTCCTTCCAAAAACCAAGAGGAGAAAACAAAGAATAGTCTTAACCAAATGGAAGGCGTCAACCCACAGAGCCTTTGGAGCCCCGCCAACCCGCCCACTCGGCTGCCGCCCCAAAAAACCGCCGTCCACGCGAAGAGAGATTTGATCGGAGGCGATCGATTTGAGGGCGGCGCTCCACCAGGGGGTCCAAGCTCTTGGGCCGCTCTTGCAGCTTGTGGTTCACCTGGTCACTCACGCTGAGCTTCAAACGAAACCCCAAAACAAGGAAACCGACTAACTTTTGGGGGCGTCCGAAATCCATTTTTCTGGTTGAGACCACCCCCCCCCTGACTCCCACCACCCTCCCCGCGCCAAAATTGGCCACGCCTCGTAGTAGCGCTCCGCCGCCTGCTTGCAGCTCCTCGCGGCCAGGGCCTGGCAAGTCATCGTCACTCCATACCCCCGGAAAGGAACCACAGCCCGTTGGTTCGGTTTCCTTTGCTTTCGAATTTCCCTTTGCTTCCCAACTTTGATCCTTCGTAGCACTGTTTGAGCTCCTTGGCGCGCCGACAAAGCTCAAACCCCATCACCTGAAAACAAGTGTGCAACCCAAAACACAAAACTCAACCCATCCCTGAAAAAGAAAATGCGGCAAACAAAAACGCATCGCTGAACACCTAGAAGCAAAACGGCAGCCATCCGGAGAAACCAAAGAAGCAACCATCCCCTACCCGAAACGTGAAAAACTGCAACAAACAAACCGAACCCCGAACTCCCCTTGAAACAACCTCAAAACATGCAGAAAACACAACAGTGCCCAAAACAATCACCCCCCCCCCCCAAAAAAAAAAAAAAACACAAACAAAACAAGAAAAAGACAGAAAAAAAGGAGAAAAAGAACGGGGAAGAAAAAAAAGAACAGGAAAAAACACAAACCACAAAGCGCCAACAACTCGCGGCTCGGTGCGCTGGGCCCGCGGGCGCGCAGCTGGGACTTCATGGCCTGCAGCGACGTCTCCACGTGCGGCACCTCGCGGGTCTTAGGTGTCTTGCACAAATGGGATTTTTCGCGGGAATCGGATCACAGGAGGGGGTTGGGAAGGGGGCACACCGGGCCCGTGGCGCAATGGCAGCGCGCCCTCGGCCCTCAGGCTTAGGGAGGTCAAGGGTTCGAATCCCTTCGGTGTCCGGGAGCAGCTTGCTAGAATGCAAGTGAGTCTAGGTGACTCATTCCATTTTAATGGATTTAATGGGAGGTCACCCTGTTCAAAACCCGAACAACTGGAATTTACAAGACAGGCGCGACTGGTAGCTCCGCAAGCTGGTGGGAGAAAGGGAAGCTTTACACACACGCGACTCAACAGGGGCCATGGGATGCCCCCCCCTTGGTGGGGGTCCATGGATCAAATTCCACTTTTGGAGGATCCACAAAAGGAAACTGGTGGAGCCCTGCAAACTGCGAGCTCGCAAACATCCCACCGACAGCATATTAAACAACCCCAGTCTCCAACAATAGCTGATTCCAACCACATTTCGCCAAAGCACCCCCCTCTTGATAACCTGGTTGGTTGATTCATATGGGGTCATAGGGCCCCAAAACGGAACCCTAGCAAATGGACACATGGACTAAAAACCTGGTCAGCCCCAAAAAAGAACCCTGGCAAATGGGCTAACCTGTGGTCCCCTGGCGAACATGGACTAAAAACCTATTGCTAACCATACCCTGGCGGAAAAACAAAACCGACCTTCCTTGCGCCCCTTGTGGAACTGTACCTCAGACCCGCCCCGGACCACCCCGGAGCCTATCTGGGCTGCCCCAAAGCTTCGGGGCCCCTGCCAAGGCCGCTTTCAGACTTCGCGCTTCGATGGCCAGGAACCCGATGGGGTGATTCGTCCTCACGAAACACGAGGAACGAGGAACGAGGAACCCGAGGAAGACGAGGATCCGTTTGGGCCGTTGGCCAAGAAGACCTGTTTGTCCCCAAGGCGATAGAGAAATATGTCCAGTGATACTGTGGATGGTTGCGAAATCCATTTTGCACCACCGTTCAGAAGCCCTGGAATGATGATTCGCTTGTAAATAGCAACAAACAATGGTTTCCCATGGTTTCACAGTGGTGCGAGATGGATTTCGTCCATCCACAGTAGGTTCCCTTTCAAACCAAAAGGAGAAAACGTGAAACATATATTTTCAGCAACTGAATTAAAGTCACCAACAAGGCAACTTCATTACAACCAGGAATGGGACACAAAGAAAATACAATGTTCAGACGATTCATCCAGGAAGGGTCCAACAGCAAGTTTGGGGTTGGGAAAACCCCCCTCTGTTTGTTGGCGTGCCCTTTCCTGCGAAAAACGTTGCTTCTCCCGGCCTGCATGTTCAACCTTGAGCAAAAGTACCTCGATGCCTAAACCACCCCAGAGGCTAAGGGGGGTGGGTCCAAGAGGGGTGGGCAAACGGGGGAATGTTAGCCTCCACGTGAGCTTTTGTCCAGGAAAAGCATGTTAAAATATGTCCAGTGATAGATTCCCTTTGAAACCAGGGGCAAACACATCTCAAATGAAAGACCGGCCATGCAATCCCATGTCCCATTTCCCCTACATCGAAACATGGGCATGGGTCAAAAGAAAACCACCAGAAAAACCGCATGTGTTCGTCTTTGGTTCCATTTACCAGGGCAACCCGATCATTTTGGGTACGAATTCATTTTTGACCCACAGATGCGCACATGGAACCCGGGCCCTTTGTTCAGGCTTCGGGAAGGCCGGCGGAATTCGGGCATCGAATTAGAGCCTACCAAGCTGCCTGCAACTGACCGAGCCAAAACCGTCCGGCTGGGAGAAAATCTGGGGGATTTGGGAATTTGTCTCAAGATGAACCCCTCAAAGTTGGTAGTCCGCTTGTTTCCTCCTTCACCATCCCAAGAAGTTGGCACCCTCAAAAGAAGGCGAGCCCCCCCAGAAGGCTGCAACTCTCAACTAGAAATGAGTGGAATTCTCAGTGCCTCAAGGCGTCGCGCCACTAAAGTAGGTAACCCTTCGGCATGGCTACCTCCAGGTTTTCCATCATGGTTCCCCCTGGTTACCTACAAAAGTGGTAACTGCACGCAGTGGGAAGGTGCATGCTCGTTGTACGGGTCCCCGATCGGTGAACATGTGAACCAATTTGTCTAGAACTCTGAACAAAGGCTCAGACATAAACCAGGGATTCCATTTGCCTGTCTGGGTATGAGTCAAAATAGGGACCAAAAAGCGTGTCGGTTCCCTTTAAATTAAAACCACCCCCCACCCACCCCCCACCCACCCCCCACCCACCCCCCACCCACCCCCCACCCACCCCCCACCCACCCGATATGGTACCCTCGAGACAAACAAACACACAGACACAGACATACACACACACAGACACAGACACAGACACAGACACTGACACAGACACAGACACAGACACAGACACAGACACAGACACAGACACAGACACAGACACAGACACAGACACAGACACAGACAGACACGGACACGGACACGGACACGGACACGGACACGGACACGGACACGGACACGGACACGGACACGGACACGGACACGGACACGGACACGGACACGGACACGGACACGGACACGGACACGGACACGGACACGGACACGGACACGACACAGACACGGACACGACACAGACACAGACACAGACACAGACACAGACACAGACACAGACACAGACACAGACACAGACACAGACACAGACACAGACACAGACACAGACACAGACACAGACACAGACACAGACACAGACACAGACACAGACACACACACACACACACACACACACACACACACACACACACACACACAGAGCTGTATAGCGACTCATGAGCATAGACCCCCCCCAACAAACAACTATGCACAATTCGCATGTGAGGAGTGCCTTCTGGGACGCCAAGAGTCGCTCCAAACGAAGTCCGAGCATTGAAGGAACCCCAACGGCTTTTTTGGTCTGGATGTCTTTTGGATTTTCGGCCCAACACATTCCCAAGACTTGGACTTGGCACAAATCTGCACCCGGTCTTGAGCTTGTCCAGGTGCCGGTCGAAGACTTGCATCTCGCCCATGCCTGCGATTTGATGGAGGCTTGCAAAGAGCGCAAAGGCGGAAGAGAGGCTCCAAGGGCAAACAATGGAAAGCCCAAAAACAACAAGAAAAGCAGGAAAAAACAAAAAGAACACATGAAACCATGGGAGAAACAAAAGAAGAAAAAGAAGGAAACACGAGAAAAACCAGGGAAAACAACCGAAAACAAGGCAACTCCAATGAACCGATTGGTGACCCAATCGAATTTTCGACCGACAAAAGCTACATACCTGCGGTTGGCCCTGGCTCTTTAGCTTTGAGCCACACCCATGTGGAAACCACAGTCTTTTTTGGCAGGAAGGGCGCGCGATTCGCCGGCTCGTGGGATTCGGCATCCTTGTCTTGCTTTGTGGAAGGCAGCGACTCCAAAACCGAAACAGGAGCCAAAGACAACGGCAGGGTGGAAAACCCAACGAAAATACCAGGGACACAACACGAGGGAAACCAAGGGGGAATGTTCATAACGGGGAAATAGAGGAAAACGCGAGATGAGAAATCTTCTGGATTGTTTTTAGGCGAATGAAGGGGAGATAAAGGAAAAGGGGACATAGACTTTGAAAGAACAACTTGGGGCCTTCTTGAAGGACGCCGAAGGAAACAACATGAGGATATTTTGGTAATTCGGCGGTAAACAAGGATCCTTACATGAAAAACACCTGAACATTGCCTTGTAAATGGTGGTTTCCAACTTTATTTTGGCGTTGAAAAAGCAACATGTTTCAACTGGTTGCAAAATGTATCTTTTAAGGAGCCCTGGTAAAGGACGCCCGTTCAATCGGATCCCCTGCAAAAAGTAGCAAGCTTTTGCGCTAGTCAGTGGTAGTTGACTGTAGTTGTCCAAACCGTGAGAAGGGTTCAGGTGATACCTCAGTCACATCAAGCTTGCTCAACCCCGGCAGATTTGAGGAAGGCCTAAGCTTCAGTGATCTTCAATTTCTGCACCTTGTTGAAGCTTAACAAGCTTCAAAGAGCGTTTGTTTGTGAAAATACTGGTTTTGGGGGCTGCAAACCGTGGCTTCTTACAAGCAAGGCTGAGTGAAATTGCCAGAGGGTGGTCATTCACTTCGTCATAATTGGCAATGATGTTGTATCGTAGGTTCACGCAGCCGCCAAGATCGTAAACGATCCTCACGATCTCGACGCTGCCCCCGGTCCTGTTCGCAATGATCTTCAGATCTTCAACCAGGCACTCGAAGACCGCGCAAGGGCCGCCACCTCCAACTTACGCGGTATTTCGCCACAGCCCTCCGATTGTGTCGGCAGTGCAAGCCAGCCTCGCGTTGAACGGCTGAGCCAGAACGCGTCCGATGGACGCCCGTCTGCATCGATTGACCCTTCGTTGGATCCGCGCAACTGGCTGAGCACCGTCCTGATGAAAGCTTCCTTCACGTCCTCAAATGCATCTCCGGGGACGGGCAACCTGAACAGCTAGCAACACCAAATCATAGCCATGTGTGGAAGACAAACCACAACACATTTGGGTTTATCAATTTTTGAGGGTACCCTTTCTGGATGGGTTAAAGGGAAACCAAAGAAAAGTCAAAAGAAACAAGGCGCCTGACCCGAATTTTCAGACACAGCCAGTGTCAAAAGGATTCGGATGACCAGAAAGACATGTGGGTGTTCGTTCAACCCCGAAGCACTGAATCTCCAACTCGCCTTGCTTAGGAAATTGCCTTGAGGGTCGTCAGCTTCCCAGACTCCTATGGATGTTTCTTTCCCTCAATCTCCAGAGCCTTTTGTTCGGCGGAAGAAGGACACGGTTTTTTCTTACGCGAAAAGACACGCGGCTTTTTAGGGGAAAAAGGTTGGCTTGACGTCGTTTATATTTGTTGGGAGCCCAAATCAGGTGGGACTCTCTGAAAGAGGTGAGGCCTTGAGGGGGTTGCAACTTGACAACATCTTTGTGCGAAGAGTTTCGAACCGCGGGTGTCCCCCCAACTTTTGGGTTTTCAAAAACCCGCCCCGGCATTTTGCGCCCTTTTGGACACCGCGGGGCTCATAGAAATGGGAACCAAATAGCGCGTCGCCCGCGAATCCTCACCCTTTGAACGACCATGCCCTTCAGGGGGTTCATGCCCTTCAGAAAATTGTAAGTGGTGAAGTTAGTGGCTCAGGAGGCGTGGAAATAACAGACCTTGTTTGACAACACAACGATTACCAAATGCGCATTGTCCTCGAAATATGGGAAGTTGCTTTGATTGTGAGCTTCCTTAATTCCACGACAACAGAGACAAGCCCAAAGCCCAAAACAAACAGACTACAAAAAGCCCCCCCCCCTCGCAGTTGAAAATGGATGTGGCCCCAATCTTTGGGCCATCTTAAACAGCATTTGAGCCAGAATCAAAACCCGGGCAATTGGAGGGTAGGGCAACCAAATCTCGACCTCGATAAGATTCCGGAGTTTACAAAGTGCTGCTCTCAACTATCACTTCCAAGCCGCGATTCCAGCCAAAAAATTGCAAATGTCCGCTGTCGGCTATGACAATTCAAGGGGCCATGACCATCTTTGCCCATGGGTCCCCTGGGCGATACAAATCACATCATGCTAATTCCCTGTGCGAATTTCTCCAAAATGTGGGTATGAATTCTAAATGTTGAAGATTGTAACAGCATGGCGACTTATGTCCACCAATCGTAGCCATTTGTTGAGGGTATTCCACCCATAGTAGAGTCGTTGATTTTCTGAAGGGCGCTCTTTTGGCTGGTTTCAAAGGGCATTCCAGGAAACCATTCACGTCACACGCAACCAACACATGTCGCAAGGGATGTTCCTGGCTCCTAGCCACTGGCCCGGCTCTAGACAGACTTCCGAAACGGAGCCATCGACTTCTCGCGCGCCTTGCGCCAGGGTCTCGTGGGTATGAGGGGCCCGCTCAAAGGCTTCGGCATCCTGAAGTTCGGCTCGATCTCGATCCGGTCGATGGAAAAGCCCCCCGGATCGGATCCGAGGGAAAAGAAACGGATCGATTGGCTCGGAGTGGCCGAGTGGATTTTCCCCAGCCCCCGGCTGGGATCCAGGGGTTGGAGTTTTCGGGAATTTCCAGGTCCAACACAGCCCACATCGGTAGCTTGGGGCTGAAACGGAGGATCATCAGATCTATGGGTCCGGAGGTGGTTTCGTTGCTTGCCTACGGGAAATGATTTCACTGGGCCTTCTTGCTTTAGCCAAAGGTATTGAGAATTGGCCGGCACATCCCCAAAATGGAAGCTTCAAGAGATAGTTCAGAGGGAAGAGAACCAGCAAGCTTTGCGGTGGTCTCGAAGGGCCCTCGGTTCCCTTGTACAAAAGCTTACCCGCGAAAAAAAGAAAAAAGAAAAAAAGATTCCCATTTTGGGAGTCACTTGGGATAGAACAGATCGGAAGCAGGCTTCTTCCTGTTGAACCCACCTTAAGGTCCCCAGTACCATGCAGAAGTGATCCATTCCATTGGCTGATGTGGTCTCGTGTTTGTGCCTGCTGTGGTTGCGTCTTCGCGCGACGCAAAAAAAGTCACTCCGCAATTTCACGGGCTCGTTCTAAAACGAAACATCTTGGAACCATCCACTGGCCGCAAAGAATGTACCACTAAAGTCACCCCCATTTGGTGGGTTGAAGGGAAGCAACCAATTCCAGTTTCTCCTTGCCAATCCCCCAAAACCAAAACAGGGGTCACTGGAACAAAGGCTCCCCTCAAAAAAGAACGGTCGACCCAACTCCACGCGACCCAAACTGCCCAAGCCCCAGATCCCAGTTGGGGAGTGACGCCGGGCCCCCTGGCCCAGTCGAGACTGTGCAGGTGGATCTTGTGCACCACCGCGAAGTGGCCTCGAGCCGATCCAGCTCCAAAAAATGAGAGGGGGGGGCGGGGTGAAACCCCGTGGATCCAGCTACACTGAAGGTAAAACTGAGAGGTAAACACCCTGGCGATGTTGACTAGGTCCTCCAGATTTGAGAGCTTAGAATAAGGGTACCAACTTGTTGTTCTGTAGTCTATGTTAGTAGGGGAACCCTCCCCAAAAAAAGTTGGTAAAAGGGCACTACTGGGGGAGCTAGTATGGTGAGTAATGTAAAACCGATCATTGCAGAGGTAAAATTACGCTGGCGATGTTGATGGCAATGGTGAGTAAAGTAAAACCGAACATTGCAGAGGTAAAATTATGCTGGCGATGTTGATGGCAATGGTGAGTAAAGTAAAACGGGAAAATTGCAGAGGTAAAAACACCTTGGCGAGGTTGATGGCATTTGAAGGAAAACCCATCCAAACGTCCTTTTTTGGCTGCCGCTTCCCCTGTTTGGGAGGAATTTTTGAGGCGTGGGAGGGTTTTGAGACGTCAAGACCCATCCAAACGTGAAATTGGGAACCAGAATTCCTGAGACATCCACTCATTGCCTTAGAACAATCCAATGCCGGCGCTTTTAGAAGGCATGTTGGTTTCCCAGGTTGAAGCAAGGCCCTAGATTCAACATTGGTGATTTAAACAAGAGCTGGGCCCATCTGCAAGAAGTGTGGCTCCGTTTTTCGTTTTTGGAATCACATATTTTGAAATCACGCCTCGGGGGTCCAGGTGTTGTATTTTTTGCAGTCACGCCTGGGGGGTCCCAGTGTTTGTTTTTGTTGTTGAAATCACGCCCAGGGGGTCCCGGTGTTTTTTCCTTGAAATCACGCCCAGGCGTGATGTAAAGCAAGAAAACACTGGGACCCCCAGGCGTGATTTCCAAAGAAAAAACACCCCGGCCCGCAGGCATGAACGCAACACAAACCAGCAGGCGTGATTTCAAAAGAAGCATTGGGACCCCGCGGCGTGATTTCAAAAAAAAAAAACGGGATCGAGGTGGTGTTTTCTTTGGAATCACCAGTCGCTCACTCACTTGCTTGCTCGCTTCGTGATTGAAAAAAACACCAAAATGCGAATCAAAAATGAGGAATTTCAAAATAAACACGGCTGGTGTAAACTCAAAAAAACACTGCTTCCAAGAAGTGTCGCGGGAAAACGCGAATGACGGCTCGAACCTTGCATCAGCTGGGAACTTAGGGCCTGGTAGTTGGGCGTGGTAGTTCTTCAACATTTTGCCGCAAAAATGTTGCTCTATGTCCAAAACCTGAAATAAGACTTGGATCCCCAAGTCAAGAACCTAAGTCACAGTGAGCTCGAATCACCGGATCAGTGGAACCGCACGATCCATACAATCGGCAGACATGGGGCTATGAAACTTCTTTAGACCTTTTTGCGGACATCATTCATTTAGGTGGGGATGTTTCTGCCCACCAACCACTTTTTTGTTTTTCTCCACCAACCGCTTGTGGGGTCCTTCGGTCCTTCTTAAAAAGGCATCGCCATAGTTGCAGCCAACCTCTTGCATCCGCGCGGCCCTCGCAGAACTGCTGAGCCTCGCAGGCCGCGCTTGACTCTGCGAGTCAGCGGAAGGTGGGCCTTTTTTCAGACCCCCAAAATGCTTGGTGTCTTTTCAAAACCAACCAAAAAGGTGGTGCCTCAAAACCAGGTACACGAAAATCAACTCAGCTATCTGAACAAAAAGCATGTGAGTCACAATCAAAACCTGGTACTAAAATGGTCGGAATCCCAGAACCATGCTTCAGGACTTAAGAAGACGGATTCCCGCAGCTATTTATGGCTGGGATTGTCCCTTACCAACCTTCATCTACCCGAGTTTTGAATGTGGCTCAGCTGACCTTTTTCCAAAGGAAGTGGACCAGAGGCCTTATCTAGAGGATGGAAGTCTGCCAAACCCCTGTCTGCTTGCATGATTGTTGGAAACAGGCTGACTTTTGGCTCTACCAAGATGGTCATACATGTTTATAGAGACCTTTCTCCATACTATAACCCCTAGCAAACCAGATAGTAGACCCACATGCTATTGTTGCTCACTCTTGGCGAGTGGTCGGTTTCCGATTTGTCATCCTTTTCGTCAAAAAAACGGCTCCAAGGTCTGCACAGTTCACTGTTCACGTGACCAAGAATCCCAGAGAACCGCGGAATCGGACTGACTTGCGCGCGCAGTTGAAAGTTATTGCAGCGAGTAACATTCACTTAGCGTACCCAAGCAGTACCCCCTACTCCAAATACCCACCTTTTTTTGTATTTTCTGATTAACCTGCGTTTCCCATGGTACTTTTTTTTAGTAGAGGGTCGACATCATACCCTAGAAAAAGAGGGTATTTGGAGTAGGGGGTAGGTGTCTTAAAATAGGGGACCCAACACAGTGGATACTTTCCGAATCCGCTTGCCCTTTGAAAACCAACCAGAAGGGGGTTCCCACCCCCCCTCCCAAACATATCGTTCGAAACCTTTCAGGAGAGAACTAGAGTTCCGGCTTCTGACTCACCAAGTTGCCACATCCAAGCGGCCGCCATTTTTAATTCGTTCAAGCTAATCGTGTGCCGGACAGTGGAGGTGCAACCTATGGCACACAAACACCTAGGGGGCAGATCCTCCTGACCCTTTGCGCTGGCCCAAAAATCGAGGTGTTCCAGGGCATAGTTTTCCGTATGCAGGGGGCAGATCCTCCTGACCCTTTGCGCTGGCCCGACTGCCCCCAAAGATCGCAAGCGCAGCGCTTCGGTTTCGCCTTGTCAAAGTCGGTCTCAATCTGCTTCATGAGACCCTCCTTGGCACTCCTGGCCCACAAGTGCGAGCGCAACTTGAGGGCGAGTGCCTGGCCAAGTGGAAACAAGCCGAGAGCTGACACCTTTGACATATGGCCAAGGACCTGGAGCGGAAGCCTTGATCAAACGCACACAGAGCCTTCCAAAACAGCTCTTGTCCAACCCCAACACAGGGGGCAAAGTGCGGTTTATAGCACCTGCATGATGGATCTTCAAGGGCCAAACTGCCCAACTGTTCGGCTCGGCCGAAACCTCGATTCACATTGACCCCTTCCCATGGGCCCATATCCAATCGAGTCCAGTTGGCCACGCGTCCACGAGTGCCCCGCCGCCCAGCCCGAAGCCTTTTCAACCATAGTCCTTTTAGGGGAAATAGATGGGTTTCCCTGGTAGATGATTAAACCACCAGGGTTTACCAGGGATCGCCATCTATTTTTCGAGCTAGAAACCACCCAAAAAGGACAGCTGTGCTTTCAACAGGTCCTGAAGGTCCCGTCGCACCAAATCACGTCCGTGGGGTTGGCCGCCAAAGGATCTGCCTTGAAGTGCCTCGCCGCAGAAAAAAAAGTTCGAGTCGACGCCGGCGATTCCGATTTCGGGGATCTCCTTGTGGTTTCTCAACATGGGGCTCGGTCCCTACAGCTGGACTCCTTTTTTGGCGTCCAGTAAGATACCAACAGAATGTCATCATACCCTCAAATGTCCTGCTAGGTGAGGCACCACCTACCTGAAGGATGATGTTTAAGAACAAAACAAAAAAAGCGGCAACATATCCGGGACCCAGAGGTTGGTTCCGAAGCGTCTTGAACTCTACCGCAGATTCCGGGGATGGGTCAAAACTCCCAGGGTCCCGAAAAAAACCATCGCCGGCACCTGCTTGAAGGCTGCCCCGGGTCTAAGAAGCAGCCATGGTTCAATAACTAGGTCCTCCAGTGCAGAGGTTAGAATAAGGGTCCCTTTTTTCTGTAGTTTATTTTAGTGTTCAACCTAAACTCACCAAAAAAGCAAAGTCATTCACCATCTTGAAACCATCCAACATGAGGTTTCAAAAAACGGGACCACTGTTTATTGCTGCCCAAAGCGAAATGAAAAGGAAGCCATCTACGGAGTTCTCACGAAAGCCGTTCCTGCCTCTCGAATTTTCAGAAACATACAGACGGCACAATTCCGCCCTGGGCAAAGGGGGTGACTAAACCATATGGTTCCGTCTCTTTATGAAGGTACCCTTTGCGGGGTGGTTCTAGAGGGAAATTAAAAAGAAACCTGAAATCCATTTTGGGGTCCTGGTCCGATTCGTAAAAAAGGAAGAAACACCCAATTTGAGGGAATCGTACCATCTCTGAAAAAAAAAAAGAAACTGCTGCGAGGACCCCGTCGAGGTGGGAAACGGCCCAAAACCGTGATAACAACATGTACAATTTAGGTCTGCGCTGTTGCTGGGTTGGTTTAAAGCGAACCCAAAAGGAAAAGCAAAATCCGTTCTGGGGGCTCCCTATTTGACGACATACCCATTTGCATAACTACTTTGTCACTTAGGGAACTGTCTTGGGCGCAACAACCATGGACCACCCTAAAGTTGAAGATTTTTCCCGATTTAAATCACAAGGAACACCCCTATTCCATTTTTCAGGGGATCCTGCCGGGGTTTCCGAGGGAGTGTCTTGTTTTCGCGCTCCTCCCGGGAAGCCCAAAGGGAATCCCAGCGAGTTGAAATGCAACCGGCTGGCAGTCGGAGCGACAGGATTACGTCGGTTGCCTGTTGGGAACCATGGTAGGGGCCCTGTTTTTTAGATCCTCCGGTTGGCATTCCTCGTTGTGCACGGTTTTTTTAGATCCGGTTTCCGGGTTCATTCAGAACCGAAAGTGGATATGGGTTTGTCTTTCCCTTTGGCACATCCCGTCCCGTGACTCTTTGGGACACGGGCCCCTTGCTGAAAACTAGTCAAATGTGGTGACGAGCGGCAGCCAGGAGAGCACACGACAGGAACCCGAAGAGGAAAAAAGGAAAGCCAGAAAAACATTCTGGGGGTCCCCCCAAAAATAAACTCCCAGAAGATTGACGCAGAGAGAAGCCACGGAGTGCGTCCATGTTCTTTCAAACCTTCCATCCGCCGAACCGCTCCATCCAACATCACCCGGCAAAGTCGACTCCGGACAGTCCAGCTCAAGCCCAACATGGGAGTTTTTCACGGATTTCATCTGGAAAAACCGAAATCCGTCCCTTCGACCACGGTGAAATTTAATTAAGGAGCTCGCTTCGCCCGGCTCGACGGAGCCCGCTTCGCCGGTTTGCCTGGAGTACTTCCGGTAGGACACCACCGGGGACACTTGGCTCACCGCCGCCGTGATTTGCTCCAAGACCTGAACACCGGAGCAAACGTCGGAGCGGGGTACCCGCTGCAAAGTAGCCCTGAAAAATTCCTTGCCCCAAGAAAAGAGTGGTTGTTCCAATTTAAATGGGGAAAAAATCCCTAGATCAAGTTCTATCAACCCCCATTGTTTTCTTCGGGTTCTGGTTGCGTGTCGTTTCTAGGCCAAGCCTTGGCCTGTTTCAGGTCCTTGCTCGAAGCACTGAAAACGAGTACAGTTTGTAGGCTCACGGCTCCAGCACATGCAAACCAATCAAACAAATGGGCGAGAAGCCAGACGCATAGCCTTGATGTGGAAATGGGAAAGCTGTACTTTTTCCGAAGCCCGAGAGTATGCCAAAGCTCAAGCTTTGAACGGTGTCGGCAAATCCAGGAATACATCAATTTATGTACAAATATATATATATATATATATATACATCCATACATATATATATATATATATGTACCCCCCTCCCCAAAACTCAAGAGAAGTTCATCGAATTTATAGTACTTTTGGGTGATTCCCGCCCACTTTTCAGGCACCCCAGACTTGAGCATGTCACAGTGCCCCGCATTCAAGGCTCAAGGCTCCTAGGACTCTAGCTCTCGAACACTGAAGCCAGTGTGCCTCCCAAAACGCGCTAAAGCGCTTCAAAGCTTTTTTGGATCTAAGGTTAAAGATTAAACAGATGTAGTACGTGATTGAACAAGCAAAAGGATGAATGCCACAAACAACCTGCAAGACAATAGAAGCAATGAATACTTGTTCGTATGGGTGGCAGAATCTTAATGAATCATCTGCGCAAGCCTGCCAACATTGTGACTATGAGCCCACTTCTTGTAACATCTGTCGAAATTGACCTGACTTCCCTTACATAAGCAGCAGCAGGCGCAGGTTTTGAGGCGGGGGGTGCTTATATATATATATATATTGACCAGCAATTGTATATCTATCTTGCTTTTGACAATCAGGCTTGCGCAAATTAAGCCCAAACATCTAGAAATGTGCTTGCCAAATATAAGACGTAAGCCCTGGAAAAGCCAGCACATGTAGATATATATATATATATATACAGAGGCAGATTTCCATCCCAAAGCAGAGAGGTTGCATCACGGGCTTCGCTCCCTTTACCAACGAACCGATAAACGCCATAAGAAATATGCGTAGATATATATATATGCATACACTCAGACACGCATATATATATAGACATACACATACGTATCTGTGATTATTTTGAATTGGTCACGAAGTCTCTCTGACCTCAAGCTGATCCTCCTGATCTCCTCCGTGGCCTCCGTTTGGTAGATCGCCTCCTCGTCTTCCGCTATCTCTGGCTCCTGCGCGAGGTTGGTATCGTAGACCTTCATGCGGGTCTGGACTATCCCGACTGTAGTTCCTGAACTTGGATCCCAAGAGCCGCCCTGAGCTGATGACCTTAGAGCAGTCCAACGTTCCTCCACAGTCCACGACTGTCTTCTTCTTCTTGTCCGGCGAGAGAGACCTGACTGTCTCAAGATCACATATGCCCGGTCCTCCTGAAGGGTTGTGCCATAACTCATCTCTTCATGAAACTGATGCTCCATTCTGGCCGGATAGCTGTCGTGTGTCTCATCCACTTTCTGGTTCGTCGCGCAGATCGCCCTCTCGAAGCGCTCATGCTTGTTTTCCAGCAAGGTCTTCCCCCGGTTCCCTCCAAGCAGCTTTACCAACAACCAAACTCCTTACAGACTGTTGGCATTCAACTTGTCGGGGCTGATGGTCATGACCCGTTTGAATGCGGATGCTTCGCACAACAGAGCTGCCCTTGGTGCTAAAAAGCCCCAGATGTTCTTCCGGCCATACTCCTGCGAGAAACTCAAGCTTCTTGGAGTACTCATCGACATCGGTCTTTCCCGGGCTGGAATGCCGGAATGGCCGACCAAGGCAGATGTGTCGTTGAGGAGGTACCTGTCGCGCGGCATGCGCGGCGAGAACAGAGCTCACGCTACCAATTTGAATTGGTCTCTCTGACCCCAAACTGATGGACCTCCTGATCCCTGACCTCCCTTGTTGATGGACCTCCTGATCCCCTGATGTTGATGGACCTCCTGATGCCTTGACGAGCCGCGCCCAGCCCTCTTTCCTGCTCACGCTGCCATGGTGAATCCGAAAAGCCTTGCCCCTTGATTGGGCTGATGCACAAGCACATACAAGGTGATTCAAGTATGATGCAACTCGCAGTTTATTATGTAACATGTAAGCATCCATATGCATGCTAAACAACTGATACATAGCATATGCATATACAGCTAGAGAAAACCACACATAGACAGTCTATATAGAAATATGCACATTTATATATATACACACCATGAATATGCATTTAGATGCAGCTTCTGTTTACTCTACGCCTACCTCACCGTCTGCGTGCTTCCCCTGGTTTCTTTCGTCGCTCCTGCTGCATGCCCTCCAAGAAGTCCTGCTTCCCCGGCTCCAGCACCAAGGGGACCTCCGATCCACATCGACTCGGGGAAAACCGGAGAAACCCGGGGGGTCGTTTCATTTTTTGTGGGGGAAGGAAGCTGAAGAATGGAGCAGACTTCAGAGTTTGGTGTGAACTTCTGGATTCTGAAGATTGGGTTGGTTTTTTTCTTTGGGTGTGCGGGGCGCCCGAGACTTGCCGCAGTAGAGCTTGCCAATGTGTTCACTCAAAAAAGCAGTCGTTCAAATCCTTTCCGGCGGAGTCCCAAATTGTCTCTCTTAAGCCGCATGATACTGTGCAGATTCATCTAAGACCTCGCAATTGGCTGGCTGGTTGGACAACGGCCACACTCGACAAAGTTCAAAGGTGAACTGCCTCATCTGTTTTGGGTGACCCTGAATGGGTTCGGATGCGACACGCATAACTGCCTGTGGGTGACAAGTTTCAATATCTCTGGTGGGAAGCTTCATTGGCAACCCAATGCTGATGTCGAAAACTCCAAAAAAAGGACTTGGAGGGCAGTTCACCCCAAAGAATCAAAACATCGGTTGGTCAGTCAAAGGACATGATTTTTGTTTGGTGGCTCATTCCATTTCTGCTCGTCCCGTACCCCCAAATGATCCCCCGACCCCCTGTCCCCGTAGACAACTGGCTCCTTTGAACAAATCTCCTGTTGCTTGAATTGCCTGCAAATGAAAGCCGAACAGGCGGAATCCGCTTGTGCCCAAAAACATGCCTAGACGCTAAGCTGCCGAACGCTTCTCGCGAATTCTTAGTCAATCCCCCGATCTCTTCCAAAAGTACAACCAAACCTCACTTCAAACTGAGCGGATGGGCAACTAGGTCCTCCAGTAGAGAGGTTAGAATCAGCGTACCCTTTTTTCCCGTAGTCTATTTTAGTAGGGGGAACCCTCTCCAAAAAAAGGGGCGACCTGCGCAAAAAAAAAGAAAAAGAAGAGCGACTCCTTGCCACTGTTTCTGGCCATCGCGCCCAAAGCTCCATGGAGGCAACTTGGATGAGAGATGTACCCGCTCCGTTCCCCCAGCGGCCCGCACCTTGGCACCTGCGAGACGCGAGGGCTTCTTTTTTTTTTCCGGACCCCCCCCCCTCCAATGATCTGGGCTGCCCTCAGATCCCCCTCTAAAAGCTTAACTGTTGGTGGGTTAAATGGAAACTACCACTAAACACTAAAAGGCTGAAAAGCTAAGGGGATGGCTGGGAGCCCCCAATGATGTGGTGGTCCTTTTGGAGCTTGGCCTCTACCAAAAAGTTCCCAGAGCTACAAAAAGTCCCCAGAGCCTCAAAAAGATACGCGCACGTTTATAGTTTGGCTGCTCCTTTGTTCACAGTCATGAACCATGAACCCCTTTCAACTCTAAACATCCATTCTACAGCTGGCAAGGTGCACCTGGACCAACCAAGTTTTGGGCCCAAGCAAGCCGCATCCACATCCAAAATCCATGGGCGTCTGGTTCAACTAAGATGCTTGTGACAACTTATACGGGCTTTGCTAGCCAAATTGAACCAGCAATGTTGACCCCATATTAATCAATTTCAGGTTTATTCACAGGGGGTGTGTACGTTTACTGGGTCTAGAGGGGACTCAGACCACTTTTGAAGGGACCCCCTGGGGTCAACCTTAAGCCATGATATCAGGTGTTGTTTGGGTTGGTTTACTTCACACCTTGCGATTGACGCCATCCCGAGACCTCTTGATTTGCCTTGCTTCCAATGAACTGAACCACCCGAAAATTAATTGCCCTGCTGGGCATGGCTTGGTCCATTGGTGTTGGGCGTCTCCCTTTTCAACAAACCCGAACCGACGATACGAGCCCCGCGCATTTCTAGGGTTGTGAAGACCAAAGAGGAGCCATGTGGGTGGCTCGCCATGCTGTTGTTTGAGTTGGTAAAAGGGAAACCCAAAAGGACGACCACTCATTTTAGGGGTTCCCCTAACAAAAATTCGACACACCCATGGCCTTCCCTGGCGCGTTTTTCGCGCCCATCAAATCGTCCAGCGGCAGTTTAGGCGAAACGGATCGGGGAAAAAAAACGGCCGATGCGGCGACTTCTCACTTCCTCCTAGGTCAACTAACAAGTGAATTTGGCCCCCTGGCAAAAACTTCGCATTCGTAGTCCTTCGACTGCTAATCTCATGTCCCACAAGGTCCACCATCAGTCTTTTGACCCAAGCAGGCGTTCAAAATCGGCTGGGGAACCCCTCGTTTTCCTTCGGTTTCCCTTTCCAGCACCCCGAGAGGAGGCGCTGGACGAAGCCCTGCCGATTTCTCAAAGTGCCAAGCGAAGGTCATGGACTGGTCGCCACCCGCGCGATGAATCAACGTCCTTGACCACAGGGTTCGGTTTCTTCTCCGGGGCCGCTTGATCCTTCCTCAGAGGGATCGCTGCGCCAGCGGCCCGCGTCCGTCTTCGCGTTCACGCAGCGAAGCTTTTGTTGGACGTCCTCCTTAGGAATGCGCCATGTTCTCGTACTTCCACGTCCTCCATTTCCGGGTGGAGCTGCTGCGTCTCTTGGCTCAGCCCTGCAAGCAGCACCTGCAATCATTCTGTTCAAAACACAGGTATCAATTCTGGGGTATTTTCTGAATAATGTGTTGCAATTGTTCATGTCAAAAGGGGCTTTAAGATATTGATTTTGCATGGTTCATTGGTACATTTCGATACCTTGTTAAAAATGAGCCCGGCCTCTTGAAACCCTGACCAACCGTTTAACATATTTCTTGCCGCCCCCCAACAAAATATAAATAAAACAAATCACATGATAAATATTTCCCTGGAAAACCCCTCTCCCCTCTATCTGAGGACTGTCCTAGGCCGCCCTACGCTCACGAGCTATGTGCATTTGCGGCTCCGGAAGACGATCCACCGGATCCGGAAAAAGAAGAAGATGACTCCACCCAAACACTGCATGTGGGGACCCCGGAAAGAACATGGCTGTATATATGTCCACCAACCATTTCAAATGGGCCTTCCAACCTTGACCAGACTTAGCCTGCAAACAGCGATCTGTTGCTGGCTAAAAGGGAAAATGAAGGACACCCCGCAGGGCCTGTAACGGCCGTTAAGGCCAAAAGGGACTCTCTCGTTTTAGGGGACCCCCCCCCCCAAAGTGTCCCTTTCAAGCCCCACACCAAAAAGAAAGAAGGGGCCACTAACTCAAACCAAAAAAAACTCAAAACAAAAAACGCCGCCCCCCAACAAAAAACATGAAGCTCCGTGAGCTCCAACGCTCGTCTCAAACCCTTCGTCTCCTGGGACGCGCCCATCTCTCGAGCGCTACGCCTGGGGCCGGCTCGAAGGCCGCGGACACCTGGAAGAGCTTCGGCGTCCTGACAGCGAGTCGCCCGAATCGTGGACTTCTTTTTGGGGGGGAAACCAAAGGGGAAAGGAGAAAAAAGAAACGAGAAAACCATGAGGGACAAAACCAATGGCGAATCTTGGCTTTTTTGGGGGGGCATGAGAGGTAAGATAAAGAGAAGAGCCTTTCCATCTGAGTCTCTCATTCCTTTCTTTTACTATCAATTCCCTCAGCTTTTCAATCTCTCACTGGGTCTCGCCATTAGAATTAGTTGATAGGCGAGACATGAAGGGAGAAGAAGTAGACAGAGATTGGACGAAACGACGGCAGGAGAAGAGACCAAATGCTGTCCCTCTTCGCTCCAACCAGAAGGGACCCCATCGAAGCGCCCATGTCAGCCACATCCATATTTTCTCCACAGATCCTCAAAAAGCCCACCGGGAAAAAGAGAAAAAGGCCCCCCCCCCCCACACATCCTCAACAAACCCATCGGGAAACAAGGTAGCCTCACAAACGAAAGATGGACTCACCCACCTTCTGGTTCCTTGCGGTTTGCTTTGCCTTCGCTGGTGTGCGTCGTGACCTGCGGAGGTTTCCTCCTGCTCACTACATAGGGGTTGTCATCCAGTGCCTGAACCCGTGTCAGGTTGGCACTTGCACCTATCAGTCCAAAGGAATGCCCAACCAAAGCCCGGAGGGGCGCCTTTTGCGTCTGCTCCCCCGCGCCAAACTCCGCTTGACGCCGCCTCGCGAAGCGGTCGTAGAGGCTGCGGACCTTCGACACCTCACGTGGTTCCAGCAGGTGGCTCGGCGTGGCTTCCGTTTTTGATTTTTATTGTTATTTGTTTAAATTTGTTTTTACGTATTTATTTTTCGGTGCCCGTTTTTTGTGGGTGGCGTTTCTGTTTTTTTTTGTATTAAAAAAGGAGGTGCTTCTTCTTTTTGTTTCATGGTTGTTGCCTCTGCTCCCCTGCTCAAAGTTGAAAACTTTGAGAACTTTGAGTAGTTTAATACGGAAAACCCATGAGTTGGCAAAAAGTTAAAGTCCGAACATCCAAGCAAAATGCCCCAAAGTACCTGGTTACCGGTACCCGTTGTTTCATGGGTGGCTGCTTCGATCTGGTGTTTTTTGGGTTAATATTTAAACAATGGTTAGGTACACTCCCACCGACGAACATGGTTTGGTGCACAGAGCCCCTGTCTGACTCCTTTGAACCATTCTCCCACAAACTGGATCCGTAGACGTCATTTCCGACACCTCCCCGACCGAAGAAAGGTACCCGGAGTCTCTGACAGGAGTTCCAAGTTAACTCAAACATCGAACATGGAAAATCCTCAGCGCGTCGAAAAAGAAGGGTCCTTACAGTTTACACGCACCGCAAGACATAATCATGTTGGGTTATTTGTTTCAGGAAAGGGCAACAGAAGAAAATCGAGATCCCTCGGCCGATTGGTTCAATACCCTTGCTTTTAAGCTCGAGCTTGCACGCTTCTTCGTTTGGGCCACGCAGCGGGCGGCCAGTTCTCCATTTTGCTTCAGCTTCCAAATTGGGGGTTTGGAGCGGTGGCTTGGACCCCTCCAGTTCCCATAGCTCCACTGCCTGGGGACAGACCTCTGTCCCTCGGACAGGCCCGGACAGCTGGGAAGGGAACTTGGAGAACACGCTGCCAAACACCGTGCCACCGAAAGGGAAGCACAGGAAAGGACCATACAAAGGGAAGCACCCAAAGCCCAAAAAGCCCAAAGGCTGGTGTTCCCTCCGGTGTCCCAATAAGAAAGAAAAAACACCCAACCAAGGGGGTGTTCAACCAACACTTCAGATCCAATCCAGCCGGGTGTGTGCAAGAATGGCTTGGCTTTCAGGGATCAGGGCGGGGTGCGTTTTGAGGGTTGCCCGTTGAAGGGAAGCCAGGCAGCCAAAAAAAAAGAGGCCACCTTGGGCCTACCCATGTTTGAGGGAAATGAATTCCGTGTTCTTGCCTTGGCTTTGAATGTAAAAAGTCGTCGGCTTTCCTTGTGGCTTCCCTTTATACCCACCCCTCAAGGGGCACCTCACAAATAGGTCCCCGAAACCAGCGAGGGGGCCTTCAACGAGAAGAAAGTAAAGATCTGGGCCCTATGGAGAGGCAACTCTCCCGCGCAAAGGATACATGTGGATATCATAAACCACTCCGATTCTTTGGAAAGTTCAAAACAAGTCCCCCAAAATGGCAATGGCTTCCTTTCGGCTTTCCAATAAGAATACCGACCGCCTTTGGGGGGGGGCATTTGAAGCGAGTGTCAGACACACTCGGGGGAAATACAGGTGCCGCGCCAAACGATTCATGCAGACTCCTGAGTCATAGACTTCCAATTCTTCATCCGGGTACTCCCCTCGAAAGAAATCCTCACAAGGAGAAGGCCGAAGGCCCTTGATTATACACAACTTTTCGTGGGAGGTGCTCGGGTGCGGACGGCAAGATCCACCAAGCAGCTCTGCTGAATCACCTGACTGGTGGTAGACAGAGGGGTTCGGGCAACCTGGGATTTGGGTATGTCTTCACCCAAACTGGTGCCTTTCCTGTTGCTTGCCCATTGAAATGACCCAAGAACAGGCTCCCGCTCCCTCAAAACAGACATACCATTTCTAACTGGGAACCTGTCTGTGGGTTGCCCAAACAGTATTTTGTTGATGGCATTTGACTCTGTCACTGTGCGTGGACATCCCGGCACTGGGTCCGTCCTGCCATTTGGGAACCTTGTTAAAAAACGACGCACTTGCAACCAACCGATGTCGGGGTTTGTTTGGCACTTCCTTGAAATCTCAAGGAGAATCCTGGGCCCAGCCAGCAACTCGGACATCGGTTGAAACGTATCGCCAACATAACCCCAACGTTGAAACGTATCGCCATCCGTTTGAGGGGTTCATGGCTGAAACCGCAAGTACTGAGTTGGTCTGTTTCAGCCAGAATCCCCTCTCACCATGTTTTCGTCAGAAAAATAAAAAGGTCGAAGGGAAGCCTCGCAAGAAAGGGGCCCCCAGTTGCCCTGGTTGATGAGTGATGAGTGAGAGATTGATCAACCATAGGGGCAACCGTAAATTGTGCCGCAGAGAAGCTGAATTCTGACCTGCGCTGCCAACCACACCCGCGCGAACCCCCGCAAAGTGCGAATCGGATCCCCTGATTCGGCTTGCCATCGGATGTCAATGGCTGGAACACCCTCGGAAACGGCGGTCGGACGAAAAATCCCTGTGATGTTCTCGGTGTCCATTGAAACTCATGCACACCAGGCAGCTCTTCGCGGAACGGTTTTCCGCGGAACCGCCGTACCCAAAAATCCACCGATCCAGCTTTCCCGGGCTGAGTGGCGAGAGCCAGCCCTGGCCTTTTTGGCACACTGAAGGCAAAACAACTTCCATTTGGTCAAGGCCTCAGGAAAACATAAACATGTTTCGCGTAGTGATGAATTCCTTTTTAAGACCAACAAGGGATTGTTATTTTGATTTGTTCAACAAAAAAAGAGAAGCTCTTAAGCAAATGGAGGACAAGCGCGAGCGAGATTCGGCAAAGAGCTCAAAGTACATGTGATGTTGGAAGCGGATCTGTGTTTGCTGAGCACCTTGAGCAGCGTTCGAACGCTCGCCCTCAAAGGAAGGGACTCTTTGATCTGCCCAAGATCCAGCTCTCGGGGAGGGGGGGAGTTGGTCATCTTGTGTGTTCATTGCGCATGACACGCCCTCATGCTGGTGTGTGAAGCTCGTGCTTGCATTGCGAAAGGCGGCACGTGGTTACCTGAAACCCCCCAAAATGGGAGCTGGCTTCTTAAAGCGATTTGCCCTCATATCCACAGAGGCCAGGAGCTTGAAATAAGAGGGCTGCGACCCTCAATCCAAAACAAGTATTGTTTTTTCCCCTTGAAACACCCCAACAAAGAAGCGCCCTGACAAAACCACACACCCAGACTTCGCATCAAATCCTGCGATTTCCATCCCCCCCAAAAAACAAGAAAAGAAAAAAGAAACAAGCCAGCTCGGCTCGTTCGGGCGACGGAGAAATCGCGTTGTTTTTTTGGGGGGAACGAGACTGGACTGAGCGTCCGGGCGTCGATCATGCGGATGAAGTTCCCGATCAAGGACCGGTTGAACTCGCAGAGGCGCTCCAGGTACGCCTGGAACCCAGCGAAAAAGCGCACAGCGGCTCGGCTTTGTTTTCGTGAGGGAAGAAGCACCACACTTGCAAGCGGAGAAAAAAAAGAAGGGGGCGGCTTGGCTCGGAAACGGCCCGGTGATGTTTTGTGAGCTCGGAATCCCGGTCATGCAGCTGCCAGCCGCGCCGAAGAGCCTCAAGCGGAATCTGCCCGGTTGCCCGTCTGGTGCTCAAGCCAACAGTCCAAGCGTCCTGTCAGCTCATATGTTTTTTGTCTCCACAGGAGACCCATGAGAACCCAAGACATGGGGTGGCATCCCATTGGTTTTCCCCCCCCCACCCCAAAAAAAAAGAAAGAGAAACAAAATAAAAGAAGATGCCCGTAAGGACCAGAGCAAACCCGAGAATCCTACCAGCCGATGTGTGGTGCATCCCAAGTTTTCCCCCGTGGGCGAAAGGGAAACCACCATCGTCCTTTCGGCCAAATCTCCATGGCACTGATTTAAATGAATTCAATCCAAGCGGCAACCAGTGGAATCCACTTATGCGCAAACAGGCTAACCTAAGGATACCTATGCCGTCGCGCAAATCTGAGAGACAGAACGCAAAGTACACCTCTATGCGCGATTTCAGCGTTCCACAGCACCCTGAGAGTTGTCCAACTGCCACCGAAGCCGATCTTTGCTCGTGCTTGTTTTTTTTTACACGTGGATCGCACATGGCTCAGACCAAGCCGAGCGCCAAGCATTTGGGACATGTCCAACCAGCTTCCCGCAAAGATCAAAGTTGAAGCCCAAGGATTACTGACCCACTTGCCGCGCACAAAAAAAAAAGAAGATGGCTGATGTATGAGCAAAAAACATCTATGTTGTGGCTTTATAGTTGTTTATATACAGCGTATATATATATATATACTATATACATATATATATATATATATATATATGCAGGCTGCCTCATTGTCTCTTGTAGCGGTTTGGAGATACGTAATCACTGATTACGCAGTACATATGGACACATTTGATTTTCCCCTTCTCTCGCGCCGGCCTCTCGCTCAGCAGCTTGCCTCTCAGCAAAAACCTTGCAACCGGCAGGTTCGATGTGGCTTTCCTGCCTCCGTGGCTCCCTTTTGTTTCTCTTGTTTTGTTTTTCTGGTTTTCTTCTGGTTTTCTGGTTGTCCTGTTGCTCTGTCCTTTGCTCACATGCAAGAGCAGGGACCTACAAACTGCCAGTTCAGTTGAGGAACCACCAGTGCATGATGGGCAGTGACAAACGTCCACTGCAATTGTCTTAGAGAAGGGGTGGCTGCTGGCTCAAAAACAGTCCCCCAAGTGCACCTGGAGAATTGCGAGGTCAACCTTTGAAACAACCTCGCCGTGTTTAGCTACAAAAATACACCAGCATAGACCCCAAAGAGCGAAAAACTGGCGGATGATTGCACACCAGCACCTCTAAGAGCACCCGAAAAGCGCAGCACACAGCACCCCCCCCAAGCACCAGCCCCAAACAGAATCCCAAAACAGCACCTGCGCCAGCACCCGGCCGTCTATCTCGCAAAAATGCGCCCGCACCGTCACCAGCACCGCAAACAGCTCCCCAAACAGCAACAGCATCTACGCAAGCACCCAGCCGTCAATCTTGCAAATCACTTTCCCCTCTTTATTAGAAGTTCGAACCCCCGAAGCTTTCTATCTTCACCCGACATCGGAACACCCGACATCGGAAAAAATGGTTCAACCAAAAATGGGACCCCACAGGCCCAACATGGTTCACCTTCGTGGATTCGAGCCCGGCGCTCAACAATCATTTGGGCGTTGCGATTTGGTGGCCCGACCCCGCCTATCCGGTCGTGAAACACCACTGGATGCAGAAGAAATGGTTTTTCTGCCTTTTTTTGGAGCTGGTACCTGCGTTTGGCTTTTCATTCGACGCCAAAAGGAAAGACCAACAATTCTTGATCCGGCCAGGGACCCCGAAAGTGGAAAGAGTGCCCCAAGTCTCAGGTGGTAGAGCGGCAGTATCAGTAGCCAGTACTTGGCACAGAGAATCAGCTTGGCCGCTTCGAGAAGAAGCGAACCATTCACAAAACGGGTGGCACTGGGCAGATGAGCAAAGCCAGATCAGCCGTCACCTTGCAGAAAGCCCCTCCCGCCTCCACCTCGAAGGGAGATTGGTTGGACGAAGTTGCTTCTCAAATAAGCATCGGCCCAGTACCCAAAATGGCCTCGGCTCCCTGACACAGGTTCCCTTTTAAATACCACCAAAGCTACCTTGGCCAAGATCCATCTTGAACAGCTTTCATCTCCTTAGAGGGACACTTTGACAACCGCTCCATTTTGGGGGCCCCCATGTCCCCCGGTTCCGCGCGATTCTGCCCCATCTTTGGAACCACGCGCTTCTCGCCGCCTCGGGGCCCCGGCGGAGACGTTCCGGCCACGGTGCATCATCTTCAAGAGCCGGGCCTCTCGAGCCCGGACGACCAGAAAAACCCCCGAACAAAACCGCGGCGGAAAAGCCACCCCCCCCCTCAAATTTCCGAGGGTTTGGGGGGGGGGGGGGAAAAAATGGTTATAAGGGGGCGTCTAAGGCAGGGAATTTTCAGTTTTCAGTTTCAGGGGCAGGGTTCATTTTCAACAAGCAAACCATTTTGTCCAAAACACCAAGGGGGATTGTAGGGATTTTTTTCAGATGTTTTAAACATTTGTTTCATAATGAAACAGGTTAGGATATTGTCATTTACATGGTTAGGATTCTGGATTTATCAATCATATTATAAATTAACAATATGATAGATAATTATGGTTCTGTTTCATTTACTATATTCATGTTGTTTAGATGTTTTTTAGTTCGCTCGTGTCTTGCTTTGTTATGAAAAGTCACCATAACTTTACAGCAGGGACATTCATATCGCCATTGTCGATATTCTTTGTTATATTCTTTTGTATTCCTTATTTCGTTCATAATATTCTTTTGTCTGTTGCCTTTCCTTTTCTCGGTTCTGTCTATGGTTCTCTCTACTTTTCTCGCCACACCCATTACAGAGTTTTCTATTATCAGTAAATTCTACATCTGGGTTAGACTTTTTACACCAACTACATTTTCGCTCATTTTGTTCCTCCATACTAATTATACCCGTTATCCCTTTAAATGTTCTTGGGTAAATTTTCTCAACATTTTTTACAATTTTTTCATTATGAAACAGTCTAAGATTTCATCATTTTCAAGGTTCGGGTTTCAGACAATTTTATGGCTTTCTGGGGTTTCAAGTGTTTATTAATATTATAAGATAATAATATTAATAAACTTAGTCATCATCACTAAAATCATAAGTACCCATATAATTAAACCAGTCTATAATCAACCTGTTCTTTTCTAACAAATGACAGACGAATTTATGATAAAACTTATTATCAAAAATGTTTTTATAAACGACTTTGTCTTTGTTTTCTATATATTGCCATTTCAACATTTTAATAAAATCTCTACACATTGAAATGCTAAAATTTTTACAAGATACATAACTGTCATTATCATGAAAAAGTAAATTATAATGAAATTGAGTAGCGGTTTCATAATACAAGATTAACCTATTATCGTATCCATACTCTTTTAAGGTTTTGTCTAAACCTGTTGTAAATATTGTCCGTAATGACTTTTTCGTCGGACATTTATTTAACCTCGTCATATACCAAATCCACTTATCCATTTCTTTTAAATTGTCAGGTTCGTTTTTCATTAAATGTTTTGTAATGGTGCATCTTTTACAACATACAAAACTCAAAATATTATCAATGATACAGTCAGGAAATATGTCATTTGCTTTTTTGACTTTGTTGTTGTATATCTTACAACCACGGCATTTTACAATTTCTTTTGTCAATTCTTCTCTGATACACTTACTTATTTTTTTTCTTAATATATTAAGGGGTCATTTCTTTAAGTAGTTTTATTTTTTCTTCTTGCCTCTGCTACTTTTTGTGTCAGCGCTTTCTGGGCTTCTGCTCCTGCTTCTTGTTTCCATTTGTTCCCTCGTCCATTCACTACCTCTTGCTATTTCTTCGGGTGACCGACTTCTGCTTCTCGTTTCCATTTGTCTTATACCCCATTGACTGCCTCTTGCTCTTTCTTCTGGTGAGTGACTTCTGCTTCTTGCTTCTACCTGTCGTCTTGTCCAGAATGATGCCCTTGGTTGTTCTTCTTGTTCTTCGGATTGAATGGACGGTGAGGATGACTTCTTTTCTCGTTTGAATAATTCAAACACACTCTTGTCTTCTCCACCTAAAAATATGTTTCTTAACGACTTTATTTCTCGGCTTTCCTCTTTCTTATCTTTTTCGGTTGATGCTGATGACGATGATGATGTTAAATGAAGACTTTGTAAATCTTCCTGCTTTTCATCTTTTGGTTCATCTTTTGGTTCATCTTTTTTCTTTTCTCAGTTTGGTCCTGAAATTGCATTATATAAATTTCATCAGCAAAATCTTTTGCTATATATCGTGTTGTTTGTGCGTCTGCTTCGTTGTTTTCATAAAACTGTGATGTTGGCGCTACTTCATCAAACATATCAGGGAACAATTCATGTTGAAGAACTTGTTTATCAGTTTGAACCCTAGCATTCAATCGTAGTCTCCTATCGTATTTTGAAAGGTCAAAATCATCAAAGTCTATATTATTAATTGATGTGTCAAATGTCTGTCTTTCAGGGATGATTTCAATTTTTAATCTGTGTGTCATCGCTTCTTTCAGCATTTCATCAAATGTAGGGCGTCGTCTTAATCCATAATATTTATCAGTCATATTAAATATTATAGATTATTTATTGTTGGGTTGCTTTATGGACGAAGTATTTATTATAAACATTGTCCTCATAATATTTTTGTAGTTTAACCTTCACTGCGTTTCTATCTACTCCTGTTGTATTGTTATATTCATCTAATAATTCTTTGAACTCATCATATTTAACAGCGTTAATTACATTGAATTGATGTAGTTTTGAAATTATACTATCCATTAAACTTCTTGGATTTTTTGCTAAATATACCGGCCACATCCACTTTATACCACTTAAATAATTTTTGAAAATTCGTTCATCATCAACATCTTCATTTTCAACATTTTGTAATTCCATTTCGTTTGCTTGTTCTTGCATTTCCATTATCTCAGCATTAGTAATGGTTGTTTGAGCGTCATCGTCATCATCCTTACCTTTTTTCAATGCTTCTACTTCAACTACAGGGTCGTTTTCATGTTCATCTTCTTCTTCCCCTTCCTCTAATGGTTCTAATTCTGGCATTTCATCAGCGGACACCATTGAATGAATTTCTACACCTTCTGGTATTGATTGTTTTGACACAGCACTTGCCATTTCATCGTGTTGTTCTCTCCAAAGTCTCATTTTTTCAGCAAGTTCTTCTTTCTGTTTGTTTGCTTCCGCCAATCTTTCATTAATGAAAGACTGCTGTTGTTTCAGTGTGTCATCAAGTTTAGCTCTTACACTACCACCGTCCGACGACGCTTCTTTCATAACTTCTTCTCTTCTGTTCAGTTCTTGTTTCTTCTGAATATCCAAAGCATCTTTATTATCAAACTGACTACCGTATTGATTTAATCTGTGTCTGGTTGCTTTTCTGTCTATTACATTTTCAATTGATGGACGGTTCTCATCTCCTACTAATGTTTCTTTCAATAGTTCATCATAAGAAGGTCTCAAATGTAATTGTGATTTCAATGACCCTACTTTTACCGGTCCTACTGTATTCAATCTATTCATTGATTTAATCATAGTATATTAATTATTTAGAAAAATAAATTAATCAGAGATATTCTTAATCATTTCTTCTAAATGTTTCTTTCTTACTGTTAGTTGTTCCTTTGTTTGTATTCCGTCTGGTGACCGTGTGTTGTCTAATATGTTTCTTATTCTGTCTAACTCTTTTCTGTAACTTTCGGTTCTGTTGCTTTCAACTAAATCGTTTCTATACTTTATTAATGCTCCTTGTGATTGTTTCGCTTCCAGTGTGTCCTTCAACTGTTTAAAGTAATTCATACGCGAGGCAACTCCCCATAAATCTGAAACGTCATAATGACGTTCTACTTGTGGTGCTCTTTTGAATTCTACATTTCTATGACTTCTCATAAGCATGATGTATATATATTATAATTAGATTATTATTTAACACATTGATGAAGATAATTTGTTTATTTTTTCTGATTTATCTTGTTTTTTCTTTTGTTGCAGTTCTTCGTAATGTTGATTTAATAGTTCTGTTGCTGTGGGTTTCTGAATGGTTTCTTTAATCACTTCTTGTTTTATTTCATTCTTAATCTCTTCTTTCACTTCTGGTTGAATTCTTCTAATATTCTTTTGTGGATTGACTGGTAATAATTCAGTAGGAACACCCTTACAATTCTTAGGATGTGAAAAACGAAGTGATTTAGCATTCATAGATTTACCGCATTTATCACATTGGACTACTTCAATTTCTTTCTTTGTTCTTGGTAATGCTTTTGCTTTTGCTTTTGCTTTTGGTTTGTCTATGGTTTCTTTTGTTGGTTCTTCAGTTGGTTCTTCTGGCGTTGGTTCGCGTAGCAACGCGAAGGCTTCGCGTTCTTCATTAACTGTTTCATTTTGTTCAACAACCTCATTATTAATAGGTGCTTCGTCTGTTTTAGTTTCATTATTAACATCTACTACCTCAATACTTGTCATATAATATATTCTATATATTTTCTATTAAATTTCTATATAGAATATATTTAAATAATATCACTTTTTACGAAAAGGAGACTCAGACTAACATTATCCCCATTCAAATTAATTTCATTACCTAATGAATTAGACAACCAGAAGTCTAACTGTTTAAAGCTTCTATTTGACACATCCAAGTAATCGAGAGGGTTCATTTCATTATCAAAGACAATTCCCGCGTGTGGTGCTGTGACTGGCACTTTCTTAACAACTGTGCTATCGCCTGTCCTTAAATTTACTTGATTATAATTAGACAATTGAGAAGACTGAATATAAATATTTCTAATGGGTTGAAGATTAACGAAACCAGAAACATAAGGATTATTATATTGATAAACTACCATTTGATAATTTCCTAAAACTTCATTAACAGACTGTAAGTTATTAACATTAAAACTTCCATTCCATATATAATCTGCATATGTTAGTTTCATTTGTTCATCAGTTAATACAGCGAACTTTCTATCAGCAGAGTTTGAATAAATTGTTATTTTATTAGTTTTTACACTGTAAGAAATTTCATAAGTATTTGAGAAATTAGCATTATCAACAATACCATTTATTTTTGCCTTTAATTCTGTCGCTAGTTCTGTGCCAGTATATACTCCTTCGTCCAATTGTAACGCTAAATAATGGACATTAGTATTATCTTCATCTGGAACTAATGGAGAAGAATAAAAGTATAATATATTATTTAATCCTGACTGTATTGAATACCAAGAGTTAGGTAATGTTATTTCGTGAATGTAGCAATGTACTCCGTTGTCTGTTTGTAATGTTTCCGACAATTCAACTCTAAAATTAGATGATGTACCACTAATTCTATGAGCGCTGTCAATATAGACCTTCTTGTATGTAAGCATTATTAATTAATTGAGAAATTAATTTATATCTTTATTTATATGATTAATAATAAAAAGTTAATTTATGAAATGAAGCATGGGACAATTAAACATTATCAACCTTATAATAAAACAGCTAAAATAACTGATGTTATGAAACAAACTGACAAAATATTAAATAGTTATTATCCTAATTCAAATTTAACTGATGCACAAGGATTGAGTAGAGCATATGGCAATGGTCAGGGTTTTTATATTGATGGTGATAAAATGTATATAAGCGGAACATTTGGAAAAGGAACTGTTGGAGGTGCTATTAATGACATTCTGGCAGATGTAGGACTTCCCTTTAAAATGACAAAATATTCACAACGATATAAAGACACATCAACAGCATTGGATGAAAACAATGAAGTTAAACATATTATAACACATAGTCTCGGTTCAAGTGTAGGGGCACAGATAACAAAAGATTACCCTGAAAGAGAATTAACTTTAACCACTTATGGAGCGCCGTTTATATCGCGAAGGTCTAAAATTACCGATGATTACATTAATTTTAGAAGTATCTTAGACCCTGTCAGTATTGTTGACCGTGGCGCTATAACTGTTTATACTGGTTCATTAAATCCATTTACTAACCACGATTACATAACTGGATACGGAGACCAAGGCAAAGATGTTTCAAGAAGCATTGAGCCAGTAAAGGAGATATTATAAATAATCTAAATTATATTAATGATACAACATAAGAAATATGACAATGAAACAACGGATGATATGATTAAAAATGAAAATAAAAAGTATAAGAAAAGTTCATATGAAGAAATTAGAGAATTAGTCTTGGAGAAAGACGCTTCGGCAAGAAGCCTCGCGAGCATTCGCGACAAAGGCAATACTCCAGTTGAAGATAAGATTAAGAAAAAGAAAATGAAAATATTTAAAAATAATAATTCTAATCAAAAGGATTACACTAAATTATTTAATTTAGTTTAGTTTAAATTATTTCTACATTAAATTATATATAGCAATGGAAACTTTTAGTGCTGAAGATATTCTAATTGACAACCTCTCATTCAAATTAAATAAAGGTGCAAGTTATATCTACGACCGTCGTTCTGTCTCGTTTTTTCCTTCTGGGAGTAATATCTACACCCCTTCATCTGGTCAACGTGTGTTGAAAATAGCATTAAATGCTGAAGATAATACTTGGCTTGACCCGCAGAGTGTAATGGTTTATTTCACCGTTGAAAACACTGACCAGTCAGACAATAAACGCTTACGTCCTCTGTCTCCTGCTTATTCCTTTTTTAGAAGAGCAAGACTAATTGCTGGTAATCAACTTGTTGAAGACATTGATTATTACAACCGAAATCATCACATGATGAGTTGCATGATGTCAAAAGGAGCAAGAGACAATGAAGACGCCCAGAGTTTTGGTGATAGATATGATGATGATTTAAACACACGTCGAGCAGTTCCTGCATCGGGTCATATTGGTCCTGCATATGACGCTTACACAATTCCAGGCTTTAACAGAAAAATGGTTGTAGGATTTAAACCGATGCTTGGTTTATTCAATCAATATAAGTATATTCCGTTAAAAGCGTGTCCTCTTGTTTTAGAACTTGAACTAGTTTCAAATTTTACTGATTGTGTTGTTTCAGCGGGCGGGTCGAGGTTTCCAGAAAGTGGCAACGCAGACTCAAGCCTTCATACAAATGAGCAGTTCTCAATTAGTAACGCATTCCTTCAAACTGATTTGGTAAGCTTGGACAACGACCTTCATAATAAATATGTTGCACACCTACTCGATTCAAAAGAATTACCTATTACTTATAATACTTATATTTGTCAATCTAATCAAGTTCCCGATGGTTCATCGTCAATTAACACTACTGTTGTTCGTTCAGTGTCTAAACTCGTTGCAGCGTTCATCTCTTTCAGTAAAAGCGGAGTAGGTGATATTCACGTTATGAAAGAATACAACAACTTCTATCATCCTATGTATTATTTGAACTACCAAGAAAGCGGATACTACAATCACGACCTTGATTTAGAATTTCAACTTCAATTAGGGTCAAAACTATATCCTGAGTATCCATGCCGTTCATTAACACAAGCATTCTATTATTTACGAAAAGCATTAAATTTACCATTGTTCCATCAACACCATTTATCAATTGAATATTCGGCTTATCGTGTTGATAAGTTTATCTTTGCTATGGATTTCGAAAAGGTTCCCGATAGTTCATATACTGGAATCAACACGAAAGCAGGGCAACAGCTTTTAATTCGTGTGAAACCTGTTGGAAATATGGTAACAGCAAATATGCCAGACACAATATATATAACGTTAGTGAGTGAACAAATATTATCCATACGCGATGCCGGAGTGCAGATACTCGATTAAAAATAAGTAAAAATGATAATATTAAAAATAAATAAATATTATCATTTTCTACTATTAATATATACTGCCTTCAATAAATTTAACAAACTTTGAGAATGTTGTAGCGCACACAATTAGCGAAATCAATTCTACAAGTGGGATAACAAACATTAGAAACATATATGCTAATCAATCAGATATAATTGATTTACTCAACAATAAAGCAGACCAAGTAGATACTTACACAAACGCACAGATTGACGCTAATTTTTATGATATAAATCAATCATACAATAAGACGGAAGTTAATGTATTATCAAATAATATTAGTTCAAATGCTTATTTTATTATGAATAATACAGCAACAATAGCAAGTAATTTAGTTAATGTTTCACCAAATACATTTTTAATAGGTAATCTGACAATAACTTCAAATACAAATTTTAATAATATTTCAACAAATACACATTTAATAAATAATTTAAATTCTACTATAACGACTAATTTTAATAATATTAGTTCTAATACTAATTTAATAAATACAAATATTAATAATATTTCATCAAATACACATTTAATAAATAATTTAAATTCTACTATAACATCTAATTTTAATAATATTAGCTCTAATTCTAATTTAATAACAGGATTAAATAGTACAGTAAATTCACATATTACTGCAATTTTAGATTTACAGAATGAGAATGGAGGTTCATTTAATGAATCAGATTACTATAATAAAATAACAACTAATAATTTATTATCAGAAAAGTTAAATACATCAATATTAAATAATACATTAATACATAATATAACAACAACATCGACTTTTAAAATAGCAAATTTTGGAAATTATAATAATTTTTATGAAATGTACAATAATTATTTTGATAGTTATATTTATGGAAATTTAAGTGGAGCAACTATGTTTTTAAATCAAAGAGGTTTTGGAGATGTAGAAATTAATAATTCTTCAACTTTTCAAAATGATAAAATATTATTAAATCATAATACTACAATATTATCTAATTTACAAGTATCAGGTTTATTTTCGTGTTCATCTATTTTAGATATAGCAGGTTCAGACGCTCGTTATATTTTACAATCAGATGGATTAAGTGGATTAATAACAGGAAATACAAATACAATTAATTCAATAATTACTAGCAATAATTCACAGGATACATCATTAGGACAAAAGTTGGATAAAATAGATACTAACGCTCAATCAGTAGCAGGTGCTATTAATTTTAGTGATAATACAACTTTACACAGTAATTTAAATATGTTGACTACTGGTTCTATAATATGTAATAAGTTTAGTACTACACCATCACCTAATGTTGGATTGCAAATGACATTTCAAATGTTTAACAGGGAGTTCAACATAGATCGCTCAGGACGCATGTGGATGAGTTCAAGTGGTGGTCAATGGGAAACTCAAATAGGAGATGCTAATGTTGGACGTGTGTGGGTTAAAGATAGGTTTGGTTTAGGTGCTGTTGGTGTTAATGGTTATGTTTTAAACTGCGCCGGAAAATCGAGATTTACTGATGCAGTTGATTTTATAGGGACTGACAAGGCATTAAATCTTAACAGTGGTTCATATTTGAATTTTAATAATAATGGTTCAATACGAAGATATACTCCTGATGCTATAGAAGGGCTATATATGTCTCATAATGATTTTGTTGCTCTTTCTGTTGGCGATGTTACAAATGCTTCTAATCAATATATGATGTGTGATGGATTAGTTAATAAAACTATTTTTAGTAAACCTATTGATGTTTTAGGAAACATTTATACAAATGCCGCTGTTAATTGTGATAATGTTAATATTGATACTGATGGTAAATTAACAATTGATACAAACTGTGAATTATATAGATATGTTAGTGCTTTTTCATCTTTTGATATGAGGAATACTGATGCTAATTCTTCAATCAGATTTATTTGTGGAGACCCCGCTGTTCAGTCTAACATAGTCGGGGCAGTTAATATTTCTACCGGATGGACTTTCAACACAAGCACTGTTGATGTTATGGGTAATTTATTTGCTGATGATGTTTATGTTAAAACTAATGGAGCATTAAGAAGCAATCATATAGCACCTAATGGTGGAACATTAGTAACTGTTGATACTAACTTAGCAGTTCAAAATGCGTATTTAGCAACTAATACCATACAATCTTTTGATTTAACAACGGTTTCATTTTTGAATAATATTTCAATGACAACAGGAACAGATATATTAATGGGGACAAGTGAAATATCAACTTACTATGATGGAACTAATTTATCCACAATTGATGTAATATTCAGAACGTCAAATACAGCTTTTAGAGTTTCAGATAGTTCAAGTACACCTTCAGTTTTATTATCTATTGATAAGACATTTGGAACTACAGTGAATACTGAAAATTTTACAAATAATGCTTTATCAACTTTTAATGAAAACATAACGGTTGCAGGAACGAAAAAAATGTTATGTAATTTAATTGAACCATCAACAGGAACTAATATAGATTTAACAGCAACAACAGTAACGATTAACGGAACGTTTGTCGATTCATCTGATTCAAGATTGAAATATGATATAGACAATATCAAATCTAATTGTATGAATGTTATTAAGAAATTTAAACCAAAGAAGTTTAAGAGACACGATAGAAATGATAACGGTAAAACTCATATAGGATATATAGCAGATGAAGTATTGAAAGCAATTCCTAAGGAATTTGAAAATGTTGTTAGTCAAGATAGAGAGTATTTAGGATTAAATTATTTAGTTTTACCCGTGTTAGTTCATAAAGCAGTATTAGAGTTGAGCGATAAGATAGATAAACTTGAAAAAGAAATTAAGGAATTGAAAAAATCAAAAGATTTTTAGAATTTTCCTTATTTCAATCTAAGATTAAAATAAGCAAAATTTCAAAAAGAAAAATCTAAATAATACATATATAATGGGTATTGGTCAAAGTAAAGACGATGAAAATAACAGTATGGAAGACATTAAGAATTTAAGAGTAGATGAAAAAACAAGAGCAGATACTTTAATAATCAAATCTATTCAAGAATGTGTAACGAGAATAGAAAAGTTAGAAAATCAAAAATCGGACAAACTAATATATAAATTACCAAATTTTTCAATTATGTAACGCTTCATTGATTTAAATTAATAATATTAATATGATTTATTAAAATTATTAATTGAACAAATATGAATAACATTTACTAATACAACTTTGTCTATCATCATTGATGACTTTAATAGTTATTTTGTTCAATTGTAATGAAATAAAATCATCAACCATACATTTAAATGTATATGTATAATGACTAATGACTTTATTCATAAAATAATAAATATCAAATAAACTATTTGATGTTAAAATACGTTTAGTAATTTTACACGACTTTTTAGATGAACTAGTATTAACATGCGTAAAACAATCAATTGATAGATTTAATGGTTTATGTTTTTGATGTAATTTATCTAACTCACTTAAATTAAAAATATATGAAAGTCCATTATTAATATTAATATTAATATTGTCAATTTCAAAATAATGTATATTGTTAAATATATTATTTGATTTGTAAGACTTATACACTGGTTTAAACTTATTAATATAATTTTTGACAATATTACTATTTTTTATTTTTAATAATCTAACATCACCTAAATTATAAGATAATACAAGGTTTTTAATGTCTAATGGTAAATCATAAAACAACATAATATATTTAAATATTTATTTCATTTTAAATGCTTTTTCAAATCTAACATATTTAGTTATTTTTTAATCATCTGACACTCTTGTTGAACCACCATCACTATAATTATCACTATAATTATCACTATCACTATCAGTATCATTTTCTATACGAATATGTTCTTCTAATTCTTTCCTCATTTTTTCTGCTTCCTTAAAAGTAATATGACAATCACTTTCAATATGGTTAACAGCATCCTTCATTAAAAAAGTTTCACCACATTCACACTCTACTAATTGTTGTAGTCTTTGCTTTCGATATTCCTGAATCTGTTTTGGTATATCGCTACCGAAAAACCTTACTGGTTCTTCATATATTCTTTCTTGAAACATTTTTAACATTCTATAATATATAATAGATTTATTTTATTTTAAAAGCTTTTTCAAATCTAACATAAAACATATTATTAACATCTTTGGAATTCATATTAACATAAAAGAAGGAGTAGGGCTTATCATCTACCGCTTTATGATACATATTTAACAGTTGCTCTTTATCAACGATGGCGGAGTTTTCCTCAATGAATGACATTAACTCTGATACATTCTTTAACTTGAATATATACAACGAACTTGAATTCAACCTAATGATTGGTGCTAGGACACGATATTTTTGAACGCTTAAACAAAAACTAATGGCGTCGTGCCTGCCTCTCGTTGCCAGTCCATGTAATAACTTGCTGTATCTAACAAATCTAGGGTCGTCTGCAAAATCATCAACTATTATTAAAATTGAATGAAGTTTCTTCATCTTCTGTTCTTTCATATAATGAATTATCTTTCTTTGAGTGTTAATTATTTCTTCCAGTTCTTCAGGTTGGTAGGTGTCATAATATAACTTTTCTTTTTCATCATCAACCTTCATATTATCTTTTTGATATTTCTTGACTTCAACAAAGGTAGGGTCATTATGAACAGACGGACTAAAAATGAATATACGAGCGAAGCAGTCCCTATAAACATTTAGGATAAGGTTTTGAATTAAAACTGTTTTGCCACCCGTTGATGAAGCAACAACAATTGAGCGAAAAGGTAGTTTTGGTACATGTTCATATTTAGATTGTTTGAAATCGTAATCAGATATATTTATTGGTTTTATTATTGGAACGTTTGTCATAATTGATATTAAAGATATATAGAAAATTATATTTAAAAATTAACTTGTAATTATTATTGAATGGAACATCTTTTTTATGATATGCTGGTAGTGAATATCATAAAAACGGAACAGGTTCCCATTGCTTCAATCAGTAAGCATTGAAGCTAATTAGTTTGAAGAATTGAAATGAAAACTCCAAGTGCTGTGCCCCATCAATATTCTATTATGCATGAAATAATAAGATTAATTGTAAATAATTTATCTTATTATTTATATGACTATGGTCCATTGCAGATGTGATAAAACTTATGATGACAAATATTTATTTAAACATCTAAATTCAAAACATCATCAGAAACTTGTAGAACAGAGATGGAATAAAGACGATACGATGAAAAAACTTTATAAGAAAAGAAAGACAGAAATGAAAAAATAATTTATCTTATTATTTTATATGAATAGGAGTTATTCAGATTATATTGATATAATAGATAAAGTAGAAAATATAGAAGATGTTGTTATAACTGATAATAGATTTAAGAAAGTATGCTATTTTGTTTTAGAATTAATTAAGTTTGTGATACAATATATTAAAAATATAAATATTAATATAGATGGGAAGAAAGAAAATCAAAAAGAATAAGACAGAACCAGCTGTATCTTCAACAGATGAAGATAAAGAAGAAATTGTTAAAGAAACATCAGTTATTGAGTTCGCTTGCCCGATGTGTAAAAAAATATTACAGACGAAGAATGAATTATCAATAGAAAAGAAAGGAAACTGCATTTGCAGTTGTATACCAGTTGGTTTTAAAATAAGTAAAACAGATAAACAAATGAACATTGATAAAACTAAAGACGGCATCAACTTAGAAACAGATGCACATAATATTTGTATCAAATTTGGAAATGAAGCTACACACTCGGAAAATGGCGATAACGAAACACAAGAAACTATTAAACAAATGATGAAAAATTAGCATTTAAGGAGTAGATTTAACACCACTTCAAACGCATAAATAAATAAATAAATAATTATATAAATATTTATATATAGAAATGTCAGAAAATGGTGATTCTACAATTAACGATTTAATGAAAAAACTTGTAATTATTAGTAAGAATATTAAAACATTAACTGAACTTATTAAGAATATTGATGAAAAAATAAACCAACCTAAAAGCAATAACGAAGACGATAAGGATAAGATGGATAAAATCTTTCAAAAGAAACAAATAGGACGTCCTGCAGGTTCGTTTGAAGATAAGCAGAAACAATATATGGATATGTTAAACAAAGGGCGCATTAAACAACCAAAATCTGAAACATTAGAATATTACAAACTGTTTAAGAACGAAGAAGGAAAATACGAAATAAATGATTAAAAAAACTACTTAAAGAAATGACCCCTATATATAATAGAGAACTAATGACTACATTAAAATGCGGTTGTAAAATTACAGGAAACAATTTGGATTTTGAAAAAGAAGTTAAAAATGATAGAGGATTAATTGAAAAATACATAGAATGAGTTATTACCATAAACATTATATTAATATTTGTGGAGAGTGTGAAAAGAAAGCAAATATATTTAATGATATGGAGAAAAAGAAGATAGACATTGAAAAAGAACAGTTTAAAATAATATGTCAGGAACCTGAAATAGATGAAGGGATGAGTTTTGAAGAAATGGTAGAAGCGGGAATTCTACTTCCAAATGGAGTAAGTTAAATCAATACTTCTTAATATTATTCATAAATATTAAGAATTATTTTATTCTATTCTTTTTAAATAATGAGTAAATTATCAAAAGATGAGGTTTTACATAAACTTTATTACAATGTTGAAACCGGGTTCGGTTCAGTCAGTGAGTTATACAAACAAGCAAATAAAGAAGGACTGGGTATAACATTAGATGAAGCTAGGACATTTATGAAAAAGCAACCTATCAAGCAGGAGAAAGGTTATAGCAAATACAACAGTTTTTCAGCACCTTTCGCAAGATATGAATATCAGTTAGACATAATGGATATGATTTCACTGATGAAGGCAACGGGCACATCAGATTTAAGCAGTCCGAGATATGGATTAATATGTATAGATATATTCAGTAAGAAACTACACATTGAACCGATGAAGGTTAGAGACGGTGAGACTGTTTATAAAGCAATACTTCAATGCTTCAAAGTATTAGGTCATCCGATGAGTATTTATACAGATGATGACGGGGCATTCGCATATAAGAAATTGCAAGAGTATTTAAAAAGTGAAGCAATAAGAAGCATCATAACATTGACACACGCTAATGTTGCTGAACGCTCAATTCGCACAGTTAAAAAGATGTTGGGAGACAGAATAAAAGCGACTGATAGAACTTGGACGAGTTTATTGCAGGCAGTCTTAAACAAGTATAATCAACAAATGACACACGGAACGACAAAACTTACACCTGATGAAGCACACAAAGACGAAAACGCAGTGGAAGCGAAGGCGAACTCATTAATGAAAGAGAAATATTTAAGAAAGTATCCTAAACTAAATGTCGGTGATAAAGTCAAAATTTATAACAAAGGAAAAGGTAATTACACATCAAGGAAGGAAACCACAAGCCGTTGGACAAACAACACATTCACCATCACAAATATTGGCCGTGATATGATGCTTAATAAATATTATGAAATTGAAGGAAGACCTAAAAAATACAATAGGCACGAGTTATTATTGGTAAATTGACAATATTTTTATATAATATATTATCAATTTGTATTAGTTAAATATTTATAACATACTTTCTCAACAGCATTCTGATATGCTCTTTCTCTATGAATTCTTTTACATTTATCAGTCCTTAAATGCTTTGCCATATTAGACTTATTTTTAATCATACAACCGCATCTTTCACATTCTAATGACTTATCATTTTCTATAAAATACTCTTTAAAGTATCCTTCTTCTTTATATTTCTTGTTCAATACATCATTATATTTTTTCTTACTTTCCTTTTCCTTTGCCTTTTTAATTTCTTCCTCTGTATCCGTGCTGAAGTCTGAAACTTCACCCTCAATAGAATTCCACAACAAATCAAATTCATCATTTGTCATAGAAATTTTCTTTTTATTGCCATCTACAATAAAGCAGGTCATTTTACTTAATATATAATATAATTATTTCTTTAAGTATATTTGTAAATTCTCTATGCTATGATGCTGTAGTGTCGCGAAGCTCACTAGGCTATTACTTCGTAATAGCGTAGTGTCCGTATGGCAATGAATTAATACTGTCTATGTAAAAGCGTTTATTCTCATAGGCGCTAAGCGATTGTTTTGTTTGTTGGATGCTGTATATTTGATGGGCTTTACTTCTTATGCTGTTGAATGTTATAGTGTCGCAATTATTATTTTTGAGTGTGTCATCATAACTATGATAACTCAACTCGGATTTCACCTTATGCTTAACTATTCCCTTGCTCTTCTTCTCTTCTTTTGATTCATTATGAATTTTGAAACAGTATGATTTCGGTTTCAATGCTATAAAGTTTGTTATAATCTTGCCGTCGGCTTCATCCTTAAAGCAACCAAGTTTCTTCTTGTTTGTTTTATCATAACATTTGTGTTTAGGGTCATAACCACTGAAATCCATATAATCCTTAATGTCATTAAAGTCATCATATACATCTTCGGTTTTAATATGTAATACAAAACTGTCAGTATCAGTATATAACATTCTGATATTATTTTTATATTTCGGTTTCATAATGTCATAGTAAAATGAATACATATGTTTTGATAAATCTAAAATACTCATTCCTACATATATTGGTTTATTCAATTTAACTACACTTTTTGCTTTTTCAACTCCTATAAGATTTTCATTGATGATATGCCTGTATTTGAAATTAGGATTATTAACACATTTTTGGTATCGTTCAGGTGTATCGACCAGCTCAAAGTCAATGTGTTCTCTCACATTTTCCATAGTCTTGCCGTATACAGCGTTGTTCATTAATTTGTACATATCTTTTGAAAAGTCGCTTGTAGCGTCCTTTCGTTTCTCTGTGTTAAAGTCAATCCACGGTTTCAACCATTGCTTGTGTCTAAATTCTATTACTCTGTTTATTTTCTTGATTTTAAGTCCTTGTTTCAAATAGAATTTTAAAATGTCAATATGTAAAACATAATTTTGTTTATCCATAACATTTAGTATCAACTTGTTTGTTTTCTCATCTTTTGGAGCATGATTAAAATGATATGCTTTGTAGGTTTCTTTCTGATAATCACTAAGCATATCTGCTGATACACTCATAATTTCTGGTGCTATTGGGTAATCAGTATGTTTGTCGTGGCATTCTTTCGGATATTCTAAATCAACATCTAAAATATATCCTTTGCTACTGTAATCACTATTGTAATATTTAATGTCTTCTTCTGAGAAATTATCTTTTACAAATCTTATTTTCTTGTATGGTAGTTTCTTACACATTGCAGACCATAAAGATTATTAGCATCTAAATAATTGATGTAGGACGACGGCTTTGTTTCATCATAAGCATCTACCATATACTTATTATTAGCAGTTGCTTTTCTCATTGAAACCTGACACATACCGCCTCTTAGTCCTTGCTCTATCATTTTATAAACTTCTTCATCATGTAAAAGTTCAAGTTCAATTCCTGTTTTCAATAACATCGCGTCCCAAGCAAAGTTAGGCAAAGTGTAGTAATGGGCGGGGTCTAATTCATAATCTGTTAGACATTGTTTTCTGAAATTCTCATATACATCTGTTAATAATAACACATCGGTTTCTAGATATAAATCATGATATTCGCCAAGGTTTTTGATGTTAAAGTGCTTCCATATTAGTTTTGCTCTTTCATAGTCAGCATTGCTTATATCTTCTTCACTTAATCTACTACAAAAATGTTTCTTTTCTGGTAGTTCAGTGTCATTAAATTTATTGAAGTCATTACAATAATCATAAGGATAAACTCCCTTTTCTGTCAGTAAAAATAAATCTTTTTCATTTTTAATGTATTTGCCTTTGACACTATATTTAAAATGTTCCTGCCAGTTGTCCCTTAATTTATTATCTTCATATTTTGTTAATTTAACAAGTTTATCTAATGATGATGACACTGAAACTATCCTTAAATTCAAGTCTGTTTAATGAAAATGTAATAAACTTCTCACTGTTATGTGCTATTACTGATATTTGTTCTTTCTTTGTATTTAACTTTTCAAGATTAGAAATTATTAGGTGAGCATCATAGTTTTTAAGATTGTGAAAGAATACTGGTATATGATATTTTTTAAAACAATAGTCTATATTGCATTTCATATGTGCCGCTCCTCTGTATAATCCTGTGAAGTGGCAATGGTCAGCAACTTTCTTTTTCGCTTCTACTCTGTTGTCAAAAGTGCCATTGCATAAGAAACACTTTTTAGCTTCTAAATGTTTAATTTCATCTAAATCTGACATAATCATATCTTTTGGATTTTTCATTTGTTTCATTACATCGTCTCTAATATTGTTTAATGTATCACAAAATTTATCCATACAATCATCACCTCTATATAAAAAATGGTTTCATTTCTCCACTGTAAGCATTAACAAGGTTAAGCATATAACCGCTGGGTTTATGATTTTGGTATGCTCCCTTTGGTTGCATAGGGTATGTTCCCTTTATTCCATCTGATGTTTCTGTTGTTAAACATTCAAAATCACCGTAAATAACAAATGGTGCTTTCAGTTTCTTAAAATGCTTTTCAAACTTCATTGATGTTCCTTCTTCTGGCATTTTTGTTTGTTGAATGTCATTTGCCATACAACCTTTTGATATGTGAGCATTTAAAAGCTTTTCTGATTGAAAACCGTGCTGACAGTAAATACAATGAAATAT
>CAUJNA010003531.1:460606-544054 GCA_963377175.1 Effrenium voratum | reverse complement strand
TAACTTCTTTTTTAGATTTTTTATTTAATAGTTTTTTAGATTTATTTTTCATATTATTGTTTTCAACCTTATAATTAGGTTCGTCTTCTACAATCTTTTTAATGTCATCATAACTGACTTTCTTTTTAGGATTTATAGTATTTTTTATATCATTATTAGGCATTCTTATATAATAATTTATATAAATAATTACATCACAAGTTTAACCGGGTCTTCACCTACAGTTGGTTCTTTTCCTTGGTCTTGAAAATTTGAATATTGATGATTTGTTAATGGGTTATAAGTATTGGTTCGTGTTTGAATACTACCTTGGTCTAAAATACTAATCACATCTCCACCACTTCTAAAATTAGTATAACTATCATCATTTTTAGATGACATTGAAACAAAAGGAGCGCCGTAAGTTGTCAAATGTTTAATATTATTATTAGGATTATTTTTAATATATTTTGATGATGCTGACGCTCCAAGACTATGACTAATCACTTCGGTTACATTATGGTTTTCATCAAGTATATTGCTAATATCTCTATACCTTTCACTGAATGAACTTAAGCCAAATGGAATTGTAATATCACTTAAAATATCATTAATATTTGATTTAATATTAGACTTACCAAAAGTCCCAGCAACATATAGTTTATTATTATCCAAATAATAACCTTTACCATTTGTATATGCTTTGTTTAATCCTTCTGTGTCAGATAAATTATTGTTATATTTAGGTTTGAATAATGATTTTTCTTGTTGAATTTCATTAATTATTTTTCTATACATTTCGCTATGACCTTGATGAAGCGGATTGTATGATTTTAATTTTCCTTCTTTTAAATAATATTTATATTTATTTTTCATATATAATTAAATTATAAAATTTCTAATTAATTAATATAATGAGATTTCGTAAAATATATATCAACAGTGCTTATCGTGATTTAAATGACAGTCAATCTACATCAGATTTTGTTATAAATTTAAGAGAGCAACAAGAATGCGGACCAACTACTAAAATGATTTGTCACGAAGTATCTATCGCTAATTCATTTTATCCAATTGAAGATAATTTAAATAACAGATTATATTTAACATTAGGAGGGGTATTAATAGGAGCACCAGTATATTATTTTATTGTAGCACCTGATAAAGGTAGTTATGTAGGTAGTGAATTAGCAACCGAATTACAAAATAAATTGAATACTGCTACTAATGGAACTGATGGAAACAGTAATTTTTTTACTTGTAGTTATTCATTAAAAACAAATAATATAACTATAAGTTGTAATTATATTTCTTATTTTTTTATAATCCATACAGATAAAGAATTAAAAACTAATTTTAGTTTTAGTATTGATTATGATAGAAATTATCCTAATAGTATTAATGATATTTTAGGAAATACTACTGAAAAAGTAAATAGTACTGCAGACCCGTTTGTTAGTGGATTTATATCATTTTTACCTGTTAAAAATATATATATTCATTGTAATGAACTTTCTAATGGGAACCAGTTATGTAGTTTTGGTACTTCATCAATAATAAAGAAAGTACCAGTTTTAACATCATTCGGCAACCTCATATATGATAATGAACTAATTTTAAATGATGCTAATGATGTTAGTATGCGTTCATTGAATAGACTTCATTTTAGATTTACTGATGCATCGGGTAGAGTTCTAAATATGAATGGCACAACAAGTAGTTTTAGTTTAACATTTTTTGAAGGTTAGAAAAGCATATAATAGATATTTTAATATAATTATTTATTATATACAAACTATATTAAAATATTGTAATATAAATATTTATCATATACTAATTATATGGTTAAAAATATTGAAATTATAGACGTAGGCAGTGAAAATAATGAAGCACCTAAGGAAGTAGAAGACAGTAAAGAAGAACCTATTATTAATGAAGAAAGTAAAGAAGTAGAAACTAATAATATTATAAATGAAGAAAATAATAAAGTAGAAGAAGAACACGAACCAAAGCAAGAATTAAAGTCTAAAACATACTCAACTGAAAAAGTGGAATGTCCAAAATGTAAAAAATATTTAACAAAATACACTTTCAAATATCGTCATAACTGTAATGGAATACCAGTTAAACAAGAACCAGACCCTAACAAAGTTGTTCGAAGAAAAATTATGCATCCACAACAAGCAAAAGAATTTGAGAATAATGTATATGAAAAAGTTAAAGATAATATTCCAAAAGTGGATGAACAAGAAATAGAAAGAAGAGTATAAGAAAGATTGAAAAAACATTTAGAAACAACAGCTAACAAAGTGTTTGAAACTGCAAAAGATAGATATATTAATATGAAGGTAGAGCGAGATAATAAAAATAAACAGAAAATTAATAATTTAGCAAGTAAAATTATTTAATCTAATTATTATTATATAATGATTATTGATAAAAAACAATTGCTTATGCGTCGTAGAGAAATTTATGACAACGTTGTAAATAGAATAACAGAACCGCAAAATAAAGACAAGCCGAATATCAGTGATGTTATTGATAGAAAAGCAGTTTTTGAAACAAACAAACCAAAAAAGAAGAATAAATATAAATCAACACAACATTACTATTATGAAGGAGACAACAAGGCACATCAGCCTAATTACACATTTTTGAAAGAATTACAAGAACAATTAGAACGTCATAGCGCTAAAAAGGATTATGCTGTATTTCAAAATAAAAGAAGATATCAAGATGAAGCACAGGCGTATTTTAATGAAATTCAAAGGTTGGAAGGTGAAAAGTTGCGACATCATCCATCAAGTGAAACAGGTAAATCCTATTCAGAAATGATTAAGAAGAAGAAAGGAATAATCAATCAATTAAGAAAGGATTTTGATTTTGAAAAAAATAATTGAATTAATTAGATTAATAAATTATAATCTAATTAATTTTATATACTAATGAGATTAGACGATACACAGATGAAAACATTAAAATCACAGTTAAGATTAAGACCGTCCTATAATGAACTGATAAAGGAAATTACAAAGGAAGAATATAACAATAAGAATATAAGAGATGTAATAGATCGAAACGCTTATTATTTTCGTGATAGTCCATTAGGAACAGTTTATGATAATAATACAATAGATTTGAGACAACAACACTTTCAAAAAATATTAGAACAACCTAAAACAGTCCCGCATTTTGATATGACAAGGGATGATGAAATGGATGATTTAAGAGACGGATCGATACAAACACTAAGTGCCACAATGGACGACGCAGAGGAACAACACGAACGACAAATCAGTCAAGTTTCAAAAAGACTTAGTAGCGAACAAATAGCAGATCTACACCAACGAGCACAACGAGCAAGACAGTTAGAAGAAGAGAAAGATGAGTGGCAGTCAGTAGTATCATCAAAATCAAGCAACTATGATGATTTACCAGCACTGGAACCGCTTATGACACAAGACGAAGCAGTTAAACGAATTCAAGGGGCACAAAGAGGATTAACAACGAGGAAAGAAGACGAAGCAGTTAAACGAATTCAAGGGGCACAAAGAGGATTAACAACGAGGAAAGAAGACGAAGCAGTTAAACGGATACAAAGGGCACACAGAGGATTAATGACGAGGAAAGAAGAAAGAAGAGAACAAACAAGGGACAGCGCTGACATTTCATCCACAGTCCCACAAAGACAAACAAGAACACATAAGGAAACCATCGACTATTCAACTGATATAAACCATTGGAAAGGAAGCACAGTAAAAGAAGAAGACATATTATTTCAATTACATTTAAGAGGAACAGGACTTACTGAAGAACAGGAACAACAATATTCAAACACAAAGAAAAAGGGGAAAGGTAAAAAGGAAACAGGTAGAACTTATTTAGTTGGACTGGTGGAGAAACTTATAAACAGCGGAAAATGGACAACAGAAGTAAACGATGAATTGTTAAGAAAAAGAATGACAGACTGGAGAGATATGAAAGGAAAAGGTAAAGCAACAAAGGGAAAATAGATCATTTTACATAATTTATCAATAATTATATAAAATGATTAACAACCTCAAACACGAGTTAAGGAAACGCCCTACATATGATGAAATGCTTAAACAAGCAATGACAAGCAAAATAAAAACAACAGTTATACTGAAGAAATACAAGAAAAATATGTTGTTGAATAATTTTGATTTTGATGAAATGGATTTAATGAATTATAAAAATAAAGAAAGATATATGAACGCAGAAGTTATGATGGCAGACAAGGCAACACAAACGCTTAACAAAGAAAACAAGGCAACGCAAACAGACCTGCCATATGATAAGGCAACACAAACTTATAATTTTGATGATATGACAAAACTATTAGGTGGATCTTCAAAGAGTTTCAAAAGCAAATTGATAACCAAGGCTGAGGCAGAAGCATTAGCATTTACATATGATCTTGATCTATATGATGATGACGATGATGATGATAAAAAAGATGATGACATTGATAAATACAGAAATAAATTATTTATGTTGATGCGGATTATAGAATTTATGATGAGGTCAGGTTTTAGTATAGGACAAATAGTAGCACATTTAACATACCACACTACAATAACCACAGTTCAAGGTTCAGAGTTGTTAGTTAACTTAACAATGAATTCATTAGTAACATCATACGATATAGCAACTGCCATAATGAATTGGTTAAATACAAATGTTAGTGAAGATGTTGAGTTAAACACAGAACCACCTGTTAGTGTTCATAGTTCTCCACCTATCACTGTTAATAGTTCTTCAACACATACTGTTCATTCATCATCGTCAGAAGAAAATGTGAATTATGAAATAGCACCACCAACAGAAATACCTATTCCTACTGATGCTGAAAGTGAAAATGATGAAGATAAGGATAAAGAAAAAAGACAAGTCAAAATAATATAATATGATCCAAGACATGGAGAAACGATTTAGAATTAAAATTATTAAAAAAATGATTAATTTAATCATAAACAATGATTAAATAAACCAATTATTCTACACCACTCGGCATTTTCAGCCCGTAATCTTCAAATTTGTATTTTCTCGGGAAGCCAGATTTTTGTTTTGGTTTCTGTTCTTCGGGTGCCATTTCAATGCCACTCTCTTTAATCATTTTATCTAATCTTTTTCTATGTGCGGTGTTTAAAGCATTTTGCCTTTTTTTGGCCTTGTATGCTTCATCGTCTCTGACTTTATAATAATAGAGTCGGTTGTAATACGCCAGCATTGTTTTTATTTCTTCCAGTGTCAAGTCGTCGGGGTGTTTGTCTGTGATCATTACTATAATATTATATGTAACATTTCTTTAAGACATTTTATAGGAAATTAATTTAAATATGAATTCTTCCCTAAATTACACCTAAAGAAAAATAATATTAATAATTAATATCTAAATTACATTATGTCATTGTCAAAAACTATAAGAAATAACATCAGGTCATTAAATTCAAGAATTGATAGGTTGGCAGGCGATACCAGGGAAAAAGCCACCGAATTGAGAGATCTATATGAACAGCGAAAAATTGCACAGTTTAGCACCGCATCAACTATTATTGACGGGTTTATCAATGCAACCACCCCAACGGAAAAAAAGAAATGGGACAAAAAATACGACGATGTGATCCAAAACAACCGTATAAATCTACCGTTGAATGTTAGGATGAAACGAAGCACTGTAACTAACATTGTAAAGCAGTCTAAGGCGAACGATGAGTCATGGACATTAGACGTCATGCTTTACCGCGAAGGTGGTAGGGAAGGTGACAACAAAAAGCCGGCTTTCACATACAAAACAGAATACGGAGAACTCAAATATTACCCCATAACAAAGGACGGTAAGGAGAGAACATACACCGTTAACGCCAGCACAAATATAGACGAGTATGTAGGCAATCGAATTGTAAAAACCAAGGATTATGATCTATTCAGAAAGTTCATTGTAACACTTGCCCAAGATCCAGAATTTGAAACAATGCTAAATATTATGGGTGGGTATGTTGGCGTTGATCAGAAAAAAACAATCGAGATCAACAAGAAGAAGAGGTTAACCAAGAAGACTAACGCTGTGGCTTACAACGTAGAGACGGGGTATATTCACGCCTTGAAGATCTTGAGAGCCAGAAAGGCGGAAGGTGGACAGCCTAGTAATCCACGACAAGCCAACCTGAGAAGATCGGAAAACATCAGTATGTATAATACTTACATGTATACCGAATTGGATAAATCGAAAGAAACATTTATGGAAGCAATCCAGAAAGGTAATTATGTAGACAATCAATGTTGGTTGAATACACTCACTGATTATTATAAAGATACCCTAATGAACAATAAGAAAAAAGAACCACTGTCGCGAGGGATGATACTAAAACTAATAAATAAAACAGAACAGGAATTCACAGAGTCGGGGGCGTCAATTGATGACATGATCCCGGTATTTATAAAATACAGAATGCGTGTGAGAATAATAGACCAACTGGGCAAAACCATTTATTCTTATTCACCAGAGATGTTTGACCGCAACATCAGAGCCTTTTATGCAATGGTCAAAAATAATCATATCTACACACTGAATAATAATATTAAAAGATTGGAACAAAAACAAAATACTGATGATGCATTTGTAGTAGAGGCACGGCCCGACTATCATATAAGTGATAGAGAGAAGCCATCGATTTGCAAAATGTTTTCTACTATTGATGACATTTTTGAAATGGTTAAGGCAACAATTGCGAACAGAACCGACAAACAGGAAAAGAACTTTTTAGATTTAGTTCATAGAGAGAATGATCTAAACAATTTTTTTGCGACTTCAAAAATATCGGGTATGAATGCAGGATTGTTCACAAAGCAGGGACTATTTCAGAATTGAGGGCGGACTTCAATAATGTATATCTAAATATTAGGTCACAGTGTCTGATAGACGATCAGATCAATAGTGACATCACAGTAGACAGAGAAACAGTTTACAACAATATGACTGAAGCGATGTTTACATTCAAAAAGAAATTATTTCAATCCAAATCACAAGTCTTATTACAGTCCTACCGATATACAAGTTTTAAATAATTATAGAACCATCGTCCCACAAGGCGAGTTATTCAAGGGCTTGGATAAATTGGATGTTCCAAAACAGGAGATCGACATGAACAAAGCGTTTACAGATGCATTTAATACGATTACCAGAATCGGTGTTTTTAATCAGTTTGATAATTGGAAAGCTTATAATAGTAAATGTAAGATCAAGGATGTAAATATATATTTGGTAAAAGCAGAACTGACACATCGCAATCTGTTTTTTAATAATGATGCTAATATAGTTTATGGTATGTTTCTTAAGCATTTTATGCCACTTGTTGCATCTGGCGAGTTGTCCATTACTCACTACAAACAGCCACATTTCATTCACAAGGTAGATAATAAAATGTTGGTTGAGGAACTCTGGGGAAAGCGAATAAGCGAAAATATTGAAGAAGACAAGGCAATTAAAAAATAATAGCCAACTCGATTTTTGGCTTGTTGGAAAAAAGTAAGAACAGCAGTCAGAGATCATTCGTTTTTAATGATCTCAATGAGGCGATCAGCCTTCAGGCAGACGCAGGGGGGAAGTTAAACATGATGAGCAGGAATACTGCCAAGTGGGTTGAGGAATATGATGATAATGGCATGTGGTGCCGTGATAGAGAAGTATCTGAACAAAACGACAATTTATATTATATTCTGAATGTGGTTGATAGGTGCGAGTTGTCCAATGGGTTTCGTTTTATTAAAGAAATGCTATTGCAGTATCATAATTTCAAAATGCAATGCGCGTATCAAAAATTGACAGAGAACAATGTTAAGGTATTGAGTGTCAAATGCGACGCTTTTGTCGTGGACTGTTCGGGTTTTAATAAGTTTGGTTTGAGAAAGACTCAGCAGTTGCTAGATTTTCACGATGGGATCGGTGGGTGGAAATTAGCCAAGACTCACGATGAGATCCATCATACAGGAAAGCAGTTGTATGAACAGAAGAAGTGTGAATATGTTGAGATCCCGATTGTCAAAAGTAAGACTTTACAGGTTGAAAACGAATGGGACCAAGAGGAATTAGTGAACATTGTCCAAGAGCATAACCCAATCATGGTGAGAGCTGTATTTCCGGGCGGGGGGAAATCTACTATAGGGCGGTGCATGGAAACACTGAAGGGTAAACGAGTTTTGTTTGTCGTGCCAACTAATTGTTTACTCCAAGAATGCGATGGTGAAGCTGTCACAGTCAGTAAGTTTTTTGCCATCAGTGTTGGTGATGAGAAGATGGAAAAGTATGATCATTCTCCTTTTGATGTAATAGTGTTTGATGAGATCTTTTGTAATGATACTCATGTGTTGTCAAGAATTCAGAAATTTACAGAAAATCATAAAGATAGTAAAATTATCATCGGTGCCGGAGATACGGACCAGTTGCCAAGTATTACACCAATCACTAACACACAAAATTATAAAACATATTTGGATCAATGTATAGATAATATATTTGGCTACAACATTTGGCTTTTTGAATGCAAGCGATTGAAGAATAAAGCCGACCGAGACAAACTCAAATGTATTAAGGAAGATATTTTTGTAAATGAACTTCCATTCGTAGATATTATTCTTAAATATTTCAGATTTACAGATAAAGTTGAACTGTGTGAAAACAACATAGCATACACGAATGAAACTTGCAAGAAGGTATCATATTTGCCGCAATTTGACGAAGCGAAGGAATTGTTTTTTTTTCTTTGTTTTCTATTATTCTTTTTTTTTTCTTTTTTTTTTTTTTTTTTTTTTTTTTTTTTTACATTTTTTTTTTTTTCTTTTTTTTTCTTTTTTTTTTTTTTTTTTTTTTTTTTTTTTTTCTTTTTTTTTTTATATTTTTTTTTTTTTTTGCTATTTTTTTTTTTTTCTGTTTTTTTTGTTGTTTTTTTTTTTTGTTTTTTATTTTTGCACGAAGAATATGTTATAGGCGATAAACTCATTTGTAGAAAGTATATGAGAACAAAACACACGACATTTCACGTCAATATCAAATATGAAATTACAGGATTTGATGGTAACATTGTAACTCTTCAGAATGTGAAGACGAAAGAAGAACAAACGACTATGATATGGCACTTGCGATCTAATTTTATTTACGCTTATGCGTACACGTGTCATAGCAAACAGGGATGCAGTATTGATGACGATGTCGTGATATATGATTGGAATAAAAACTACTGTGAGAGGGAGTGGTACTTTACTTGTATCACCAGAGCTAGAGATCTGAATCAAGTAATGTTTTACAAGTATGGTGATGACATACAGGTTTAAAGAATGGATATCTTAAGATAAATAAGGATATGAATAAATATCAGAACGGAAAGATTTACAAAATCGTTGATGTATGCTATAGTAAAGCCTATATTGGTAGCACTTGCGAAGAGTTGAGTCAAAGGATGGCAAGACACCGATACATGTATAACCAACACATCAGTAGAGGCAAGGAAAGCTACAGAAGCGCTAACAGACTCTTTGATGAGTTTGGTGTAGACAATTGCAAGATTGAACTTGTTGAAGAATATCCGTGCGCTAACCAGATGGAGTTACACAGAAGAGAGGGCTATCATATACAAAACAAACACTGCGTTAACAAAATTGTGGCTGGAAGAAGTGACAAAGAATATCGCGATCAAAACGCCGACAGGGAAAAAGAAAGGCATAAAGACTATTACATGAAGAACCAAGACAAAATCAAAGCATACAGAGAAAGCAGAAAAGAGGAACACAGCGCCTACAACAAAGCATATAGAGAAGAAAACAAAGATAGGATCAACCAGCAACGCAAAGAATACAGACAGAACAACAAGGATGCGATATCTGAAAGGAACAAACATTTTTATCAAAATAATCTAACAACATACAGAGAAAAGCGTAAGGAATATTATGAGAGGCAGAAAGGGAAACTGTTAGCTAAGACCGAGTGCCCTTGTGGTGGCACTTATGGACACAACACACGCGCGGCGCATTTTAAGACACAGATTCACCAGACCTACTTAGCAAAACAGCGAGAACAACCAGAGCAAGAACCACAAGTAGAACAAGAAAATTAAAATATCTTCTTTATTATAATGAGTAGTTCTAACAAAGATGATATAATTTCCAATGTGTATTACGATCGTGCGGGGTTTGGTTCTTTAAAAACAACTCTAGTAGACAGTAAGAAAAAGGATCCTTCCATCACAATGCAAGATGTTAAGGAGTGGTTTGAAGAGAATGTGCAAAGGAAAAAACAACTATCCGGATACAACTCATTCATCGCTCCACATGTTCTGTATGAATTTCAGCTTGATTTATTCTTTATTTCAAAAAATGATTTACAAACTCAAAAATTTAGTATAGGTTTAGTTCTTATTGATGTTTTCTCCCGTAAAGCCGCGGTGATGCCTATCATGTCAAAGCAACCTGCCGACATCACTGCTGGGATAATGGAAGGTTTGAACAAACTCGGGAAGCCCCACCTCATTTACTCTGATGACGAAGGGAGTCTTAACAATCAGGATCTTGTTGACTTTTTCAAGGATCAACAAATAGAGAATTACAAAACAAGAGGGCACCCTCATTTTGTTGAGCGCTTCATCCGCACGTTCAAGGACATGCTTTTCAAGAGGGTTGATGCAGACGAGAAAAAGGGAAAGGTTAATATACAATGGATTGATTATATCCCCGAGATCGTGCTGACATACAACAGTAAAATGGTTCATTCTGCCCACGATATGACTCCAAACGATGCCCACAAAAAGGGAAACCATCTTGAGGTCAAGATGAAGCTTGAGATGAACAGAATCAAAACCCGTAAATATCCCCCTGTTAGGGTTTGTGATGAGGTCAAAATATACCGCAAAAAAGGGATTTCCGAGAAAGAAAGAACGAGTTCATGGTCAGCAAACAAGTTCACAATTGAAAGGATTGAGCGAAAACTTGGACAAGACTATTATTATGTCCAAGGTGCGACTCGTGCTTATTTGAGATCGGAAATTCTGAAGGTTTGAAGGCGACGTTTTCGCAATGTGTTTTCCTCAATGTGTTTCAACAATGTGGTCTTTCGCGCAAAGGGGTATTGTGGTTTCCACAATGTGGTTTCCATAGGGAGTGTTTGACACATAGGGGTATGTGTGTTTGACACATAGGGGTATGTGTGTTTGACACATAGGGGTATGTGTGTTTGACACATAGGGGTATTTGTGTTTGACACATAGGGGTATGTGTGTTTGACACATAGGGGTATGTGTGTTTGACACATAGGGGTATGTGTGTTTGACACATAGGGGTATGTGTGTTTGACACATAGGGGTATGTGTGTTTGACACATAGGGGTATGTGTGTTTGACTGCATTGAAATTCCCCCAGGATTCCTTGCTATACGCTTAATTTCTTCAACACAAGTGCCAACACAATTGCCACTAGTGTTCACATTTCTGCCGCGCCAAGCCGCGAAACCTCCACTTTTCCGGGTTCCTTGCTATACGCGCTTAATTTCAACATGTCGGAGTACATGTCGGATGAACATGTTTCTTGGCACTCGTGGCCTTCGTGGTAATCCGCGTGATTAGGGGGGTGGTATGTCTGACATACCTTTTCAGAGGCGGAAGCCCGAAGCGGAACCCGCGGTATGTTGGAAAAAAACACACATGCCCCGTTACAAATTCCACGCCAACGTGGAGGCTTCGATACCTAGCGCGCCAGGCACGCAGTTGATGTCTCGCACCAACTACGAAGCAGTGGCCGATTTCGCCGGCCACTGGCTCCATCGTGCGCAGGTCTCGCTTTTGACCGGCGAAATCGGTCAAATCAAATTGGGTCACATCCGAAAAAAAACCCTGGTGCGGGCCTGGCGCGGGCCTGGTGCGGGCCTGGTGCGGGTTCCAAGACCGAAGCCGCGGAGCCGGCCTCGCTTTGCGGAACCTTCTAATGGCCGGAGTTCGGACTGAATGGTACTCAACTGCGCTCGCGGCAGGAATCGAGCCCCGTGCGGTGTAAGAAGCGCTTAGCTCCTTGGCCGACGCCTTAGCCACTGGACTAAGGCGTCGGCGAGAACATATGTAAACATGTTTGAAGGACCTGTTACCGGCAATATCCCGGAGGTCCTGGACAACGGAGTGGTGACTGACGGCACGCACGTCACCGCAGGGCAGCTGGCCCTGGCTCTCACCCCGTACGCTCAAGTAACGGACCTGGCGGTGAACACGGCAGCCGCCGGCAACAACGCGGCCGCCATCCAGTCCCTGGACGACAGAGTCACCGCAGAGCTGGCCTCCAAGCTGGACAGCAGCGCGCTGGCGCCGGCAATTGAGTTAGTGGTGACTTCTCCCGCCGTCATACTGCGCATTTTGTCCCCACTCCACCCGCCATACTGCGCAAAATCCCACCCATTAAATCAATAAATATCCCAAACGCATTGATACAATCATCGCAAAACAAATGTATCAACCCATTTACTCCTCAACTCCTTGTGATTTTGCTAATTCACAATGCCTTTTCGATCCATTATGGCTACACTTGGATGTTTTCTTTGCTAAAAATACTTGACAGACATCGCACCACCACGAATCGCCACGATCGGCTTCCAACTTCTCCCCAGCTTCTATCATTTGATATCGTTTGTGCCGACTAGTGATTAAATGCTTCGTCCATTCTGATTTAGCTACTTCTACTTTGCAAAGATCACAAAGTCGTTTTTCTCCCTTCTGTTCCAAAATCTCGTTTCTATGATTGACATAATACTTATGACATTTCTCCGCCATTTTCTCGGGATGATTTTGTTGATAAGTCTTAGCAGTAGAAAGGCAATAATTACATACTTTTCTCCCATCCTTGAACTCTCCTAGTTCTTTCTGTTTTCTGCACCTACTGCATCTCTGTAAGTTTTCCATACTACTATTTACCATCATGTCTTTAAGTGTCTTCTAACTGCGTATTTTCTAAGCTCTCCCGGCGCCATACTACACAAATTATCACTCCCCCAAAAATGGTTAACCAATGGAAAAGGGAGAATTAAAACCGTTAACCCAAATCTTGAAAACAATCCCAGTAAAATATGGATGGCAAAATGCGGATGGGAGAGGCCTATGTAGGGGCTCATCGTTTGTTTCACTATGTGTCAAACACACATACCCCTATGTGTCAAACACACATACCCCTATGTGGGTTTCTGCAGGGAGTCCCTGCATTCCCGGTATCTCTCTCTTTAGAGGGGGTTTCCCAAATGGCTTATATTCTACCTGAGAGGCTCCTAGCACTCGTCCGTCCAGCATTTGACCTCGTCCTGCGAATTTGAAGGAGCTCACCGTTTGAGCTCCTTTGCTGCCCGTGTGGAGGTCCGCGTGGAGTTCAGACGCGAACTGCGCGAACTGCGCAGCGACTGCAGCGACAGCTGCAAACTGCGCCGCGCGAAAGCGCGAACACAGAACATAGCACCTCTCTCTTTAGAGGGGGTTTCCCAAATGGTGTATATTCTACCTGAGAGGCTCCTAGCACTCGTCCGTCCAGCATTTGACCTCGTCCTGCGAAGGATTCGAAGTCTAAAACGCTGCGTGCAGGCGTGTGGCTGCAAAATAATGACCCCTAGATATGCGGTTTGGCAAAATGCCCAGCAGCTGCCTTTGTTTCTGCAAGGCGAGCGCCCTCAAAGGAAACCCTGGCTGGCTTTTTTTGGTTGGCTTCTGGCTGGCTTGGCTTGGCTTCTGGCTGGCTTTCTGGCTGGTTTGGTTTGGCTCCTGGCTGGCTTTCTGGCTGGTTTGGTTTGGCTCCTGGCTGGCTTTCTGGCTGGTTTGGCTTGGCTCCTGGCTGGTTTGGCTTGGCTCCTGGCTGGCTTTCTGGCTGGTTTGGCTTGGCTCCTGGCTGGCTTTCTGGCTGGTTTGGCTTGGCTCCTGGCTGGCTTTTTGGCTGGTTTGGGTCGGGGAATTTGAATTGACAGGTTTTAGCTTTCAATTCCGAGTATGCTGCGACGAAGGCCTGAGAGAAGTCCGCGCCCGCGCCGTCCAGCTCGCTGCTGCTGCTGCGCACGCTGTAGACCACCTCCGTGCTGCGCGCCCACAGGCCTATCATCGCGTTCACGCTGAGCTTGGCCATGTGCTCCTCGCCTTCGGGCCACGCGGCGTCCATGCGCTCCAGCGCGCGCCGCAGCGTCGCCGCGTCCACGTGGCTCCGCGCGGAGATGCAATGTGGTCCCGAGCGGCAGACGCCCAGGTCCAGCATCGCGGCCAGCGAAACCTTCGGGTACCAGCCGGGCCCCACGTACGGCAACAGGTTCAGGCAGAACTGCCTCGCGTCGCAGCAGCCCTCCACAAAGCCCAGGTCCGGCAGCACGCCGTCCACGCGCCGTCCGCCGGGCACAGGATGGGCAGGGGGAAGGGCGTTGGCCAGCCCGTTGCAGCGCACCACGTCCACGCCGACGTACGTGCTGTCCTTTGCGCACGCCTCAAAAACCAGAGGGGGCAGCTTGGGGCTCCGGACGTACTCCATGACGCCACGCGGCTCTCCAGGCTGGTGGGCTGCGCGCTCTCCCTCAGCGTCTTCTCGCTGTGGCAGTCGCCGCACAGCGCCTGCAAAATCTGCACGCTGCCCCAAAGGCCTGGCGCGCACTTGCCGTCCTGCGCGCCTAAAACGCTGCGTGCAGGCGTGTGGCTGCAAAATAGAGACCCCTAGATATGCTTGCAAAATGCCCAGCAGCTGCGTTTCTGCAAGGCGAGCTAAAAAAAACAGGGAAAAAAAGAGAGCCAAGCCAAACCAGCCAGAAAGCCAGCCAGGAGCCAAACCAAGCCAGCCAGAAAGCCAGCCAGGAGCCAAACCAAGCCAGCCAGGAGCCAAGCCAAACCAAACCAAACCAGCCAGAAAGCCAGCCAAAAAGCCAGCCAAAAAGCCAGCCAGAAGCCAAGCCAAACCAGCCAGAAAGCCAAGGGAGCCATTCGCAGCATACTCGGAATTGAAATTCCCCGGCCCAAGCCAGCCAGAAAGCCAGCCAGGAGCCAAACCAAACCAGCCAGAAAGCCAGCCAGGAGCCAAGCCAAACCAGCCAGAAATGCATTGCGTCCAGTTGCCAAACCAAACCAGCCAGGAGCCAAGCCAAACCAGCCAGAAAGCCAGCCAGGAGCCAAGCCAAACCAGCCAGAAAGCCAGCCAGGAGCCAAGCCAAACCAGCCAGAAAGCCAGCCAGGAGCAGCCAGGAGCCAAACCAAACCAGCCAGAAAGCCAGCCAGGAGCCAAGCCAAACCAGCCAGAGAGCCAGCCAGGAGCCAAGCCAAACCAGCCAGAAAGCCAAGCCAGCCAGAAGCCAACCAAAAAAAAGCCAGCCAGGGTTTCCTTTGAGGGCGCTCGCCTTGCAGAAACAAAGGCAGCTGCTTGGCATTTTGCCAAACCGCATATCTAGGGGTCATTATTTTGCAGCCACACGCCTGCACGCAGCGTTTTAGACTTCGAATCCTTCGCAGGACGAGGTCAAATGCTGGACGGACGAGTGCTAGAAGCCTCTCAGGTAGAATATAAGCCATTTGGAAAACCCCCTCTAAAGAGAGAGATACGGGGAATGCAGGGATTCCCTGCAGAAACCCTGCATTGAAATTCCCCCAGGATTCCTTGCTATACGCTTAATTTCTTCAACACAAGTGCCAACACAATTGCCACTCGTGTTCACATTTCTGCCGCGCCAAGTGCTATACGCTTAATTTCTTCAACATGTCGGAGTACATGTCGGATGAACATGTTCTTGGCACTCCGGGTGCGCCACCTTCTGACACATGCTTGGGTACAAATCCTGTCCGGCAGGCCCGGCTGTGGCCCCCACACCAAGCCGCGGAACCTCCACTCTCCCCCGGCTCCTTGCTATATGTGCTATATGTGCTATCTTACACGCCAACCGCGGACTCCACTCCCCCCGCCCTTGCTATATGTGCTATATGTGCTATATCTTACACGCCAAGCCGCGGAACCTCCACTCTCCCCCGGCTCCTTGCTATATGTACTATATGTGCTATATGTTCTGTACGCGCGAAAATTTGTAGTATATGTGCTATATGGCCCTATATAGCACATATAGCACATATAGCATGGAACCCGGGGAGAGTGGATGTTCAGTGGCTTGCCTTGTGAGATATAGCACATATAGCACATATAGCAAGGAACCCGGGGAGAGAGGATGTTCAGTGGCTTGCCTTGTAAGATATAGCACATATAGCACGTATAGCAAGGACGCGGGGGAGAGTGAGGGTTCGGCGGGTTGGCGCTCCGTCGCCGCATTTTGCATGGTGTTTGCATGGTGTTTGCATGGTGTTTGCATGGTTTTTGCATGACACGAACAGCTTGTTTTTTTTTCATGACACGAACAGCTTGTTTTTTTTCATGACACGCGGAACGTTTTTTGCACGTTTTTTACACGTTTTTTACACGGTTTTGCGTGTCATGTGGCTCAACCCCAACGTGCCCCTCCCCCCGGATTTTTTTTTCTGTCAGGCCGTACGTAGGTTCATCCTGGAGAACTGCGAGGCGGGGCGGTGCCGAGCGGGCACCTAGGCAGTGCCGAGCGGGCACGTGCCGAGCGGGCACTAGTAACTAAATGTGCCAAGCGGGCACGTGCCGAGCAGGCACTAGTAAGTAGATGTGCCGAGCGGGCACGTGCCGAGCTGGCACTAGTAAGTAGATGTGCCGAGCTGGCACTTAACTAAACGCCGAGCAGGCACAGTGCCGAGCGGGCACGTGCCGAGCTGGCACTTAACTAAACGCCGAGCAGGCACAGCGCTGAGCGGGCACCGTAGGAGCGCCAAGCAGGCGTTGGGCCATGCGGGTCCGGAGGCGCAGGACCACGAGCAGGGTGGTGCGCAGGTCACCTACCCAGGTTTCCTGTTGACCTCGACATGCGAATTTGAAGGAGCTCACCGTTTGAGCTCCTTCAGCAAAGTTCACCATCGCCCAACGGCCCCTTAGTACTGGCTCGCCCAACTGGCTCGCCCAACTGGTTCGCCCAATACGGGCTCGCCCAACTGGCTCGCCCAACCTCGTTTGATGGCTCGCCCAACGGCTCCACACCTAGCGCGCCACCGGCCGCGCCTGCCCGGCATCGGAGCCCTGCCGAGCCCGCGCCAAGGTTGGGATTCTTCCCAGGAAAAAAATGTCGAGGTTGTCGTCTAAGCCGACAACCTCTGCGAAAATTTTTTCCAGTTGTCCTGTGGGGACAACTGTCTAAAGTTTCGGCGAACCTGCCCGGCAGAGCCGCGCCACCAACTACGAAGCAGTGTCCGGTTTTGCCGGCCACTGGCTCCATCGTGCGCAGGTCCCGCTTTTGACCGGCAAAATCGGTCAAATCGAGTGTCAGATCAAGCGAGTCACATTGTAGCCGCGCTACTTCCGAAAATACCCTGGTGCGGGCCTGGTGCGGGCCTGGTGCGGGCCTGGTGCGGGCCCTCTCTACAGAGAGAGGTAGAGGTCTTGGTGACTTTGCTGAAGGGGCTCAAACGGTGAGCTCCTTCAAATTCGCAGGTCGGGTGTTGCGCTGGCGTTCGCCTGAGAATTTGCAGATTCTCACTGTTTGAGAAACTGCTGAAAAGTCTTCTAAGGTGTGTCGGAAAAAAACACTCATGCCCCGTTACAAATTCCACGCCAACGTGCGGGCCTGGTGCGGGCCTGGTGCGGGCCTGGTGCGGGCCTGGTGCGGGCTCCAAGACCAAAGCCGTGGAGCCGGCGCTTTGCGGAATAGCCACTGGACTAAGGCGGCGATATGTAAACATGTTTGAAGGACCTGTCACGCAGCAGGGCAGCTGGCCCTGGCTCTGAAGTAACTGACCTGGCGGTGAACACGGCAGCCTCCGGCAACAACGCCGCTGCCATCCAGTCCCTGGACGACAGAGTCACCGCAGAGCTGGCCTCAAAGCTGGACAGCAGCGCGCTGGCGCCGGCGATTGCGCCCCTAGCAACGGCTGCGGCCCTGGCCACCACGGACGGTCAGGTGGCCGCGCACGGTAGCAGCATCGCAGCGCTGCAGAGCTCGCTGACCACGGGCCTCTCCAACAAGGCAGACCAGTCGGCCTTCGACGTGCTGGAGGGCGTGGTTGCCACCAAGAGCACCCCGGACGGCGTGGACCTGAAGCTGTCCTACTACAGCACCACGGCGGCCATGAACGGCTCCATCGCCTCGGCCAACAACGCCACGCTGGCCACGGTGGCGGCCAACTACGGCCTCAAGACGGTGGTGGACCAGCACTCCCTAGACATAGCGGCGAGGATCACCCCGCTGGAGGTAGACACCAAGGTGGCCAACGCTCTCCTGGGGGCCGTCACCGCCGCGGCGCTGGCCTCCGAGCTCGCAAGCAGAGACGCCTCCATCTCGGGGCTGCAGGCCTCCAAGGCGGACGCCAGCGCCCTGACTGCTTACGCCCTGCAGTCGGCCGTGGACACTTCCTCGGAGGTGGACTCTAAGATAGCGACGGCCCTCTCGGACGCCGTCACCACGGCAGCCCTGGACGCCGCCCTCCTCGGCAAGGCGGACGCAAGCGCGCTGGCCTCCCTGCTCTCCACGGTGGACGGCTTGGACACGCCGCTGGAGGTAGACACCAAGATAGCAAATGCCCTTCTGGGTCTCGCCACCGAGGCCTTCGTCGCAGCGCAGCTTGCTAGCCGGGACGCCAGCATCACGGCGCTCCAGGGGGCCAAGGCCGACGCGACGCTGCTGGCCTCATACGCCACGAACGCCGCGCTCTCCGCCAGCGAGACCGCGCTACAGAGCGCCCTCGACGCAATCCTCGCGGAGCTCGCCGCCCTGCAGCTTCCCGGAGGCGGAGTTGTTAACGCGCCGGCCTGGGCGGGCTTCACAACTTGGGAGTCCTTCGCGGAAGCAACGTCGTTCGCAACCTGCATCTGGAGGCTCCTCTCTCTGCTGCGCTGGCCAACGGCGACGACACGCTGAGCATCACGGCAGACTGCTACTCCACGGCGGGCAACTGGACGCCCGCCCAATAACAGCGGCCTGCTGGCCTACTAACACCTCGGGGCCGGTAGACGCGCTGTTGGTGAGCTACCGCTCACAGGGGCGCGCAGGAAGCGGAGACGACCAGCGCCATCACGGGCGCACTGCTGGCCTACTACACCGCGGCGCAAGTGGACGCGTTGTTGGGAGACTACCGCACGGCGAGCGCGCAGGACACGCAGACGCAGGCCGCCATCGCGGGCGCGCTGCTGGCCTACCGGACGGGCCCGGACCAGGACGTGTGCACCACCAACCAAATCACCTCGGCGCTGGTGGCGTACCGCTCAGCCGCAGACCAGGACACGGCGACGGCCTCGAGCATCGCCGCCGCCCTGCTCAGCTACTACACCATCGCGCAAGTAGACGGCCTCCTCGCCGGCAAGCTCGGAGTCACGGAGGCGGCCTCTGCGCTGCAGATAGCAGTGCGCTTTCCGGACGACGGAGGGGCCGACGAGGTGGTGGCCGCCATAGGAGAGCAAGATCCTGGGCCCCACGGACGTCTCACTGTCAAACTGGACGGTTCGCCCCAGCAGCGGCTGCAGCGTGGTCCTGGCCACGCACACCGGAGTGAGCGTGGACGGCTACACCCTGACCCTGGCGGCGAACCCGTGGAACATCGTGCGCACCTACAACTTGACGCCCGGCAGAGAGCTCCTCTTCGCCTGCCGCTACCGGCTCGGCACGGCCTCCAACGTCGTCATCTACATGTCAGAGGCCGACAACGTCTACGACCCGTTGTACGGCAGCTTCGTGGGGGACCAGGGCGCATGGAGCACGGCGAAGATGTACTTCACAGTGCCTCCGAACGGGGTGGCGAAGCTGCACTTCGGGGCGCACTTCCAGGCGCCGGGCCTGCCCAACCAGACGGCTGGAACGGTGGACGTTTACGGCCTCCAGATCCTGGACGCAACCCTGGAGACCGGCACAGCGGAGGAGGACACGGCGGCTTCGGCGCTGCTGCTGAAGCACGAGTTCCTCGACGGAGGGGCCGACGACGTCACGCTGGCCACCCTGGGCGAGGTGCTGCTGGAGCCCACGCTCACCACGCTAGGAAATTTTTTGGTGCGCTCCAACAGCCAGAGCTCCGTGGCAGCTGGAGGGCTACGCCATGACCCTGAGCGCCTTCGCCTGGAACATCGTGCGCACCTACACGCTGACGCCGGGGAGACGCTACTCCTTCGGCTGCCCCTCCAACTTGGTGATGTACGTCAGCGCGGCCGACAACGACTACGTGGGCGTCACCGGCACCTTCCTCGGCACGGCCTCGCAGGGCGTCTGGAGCACGGCACGCCTGGACTTCTCGGTGCCGCCGGGCGGAATCGCGAAGCTGCACTTCGGAGCCTTCGGCGGCTCTATCCCCGGGCTGGTGCAGCAGTCGGCGGGCACGATGGACCTGTACAGCATGCAGATCAGGGCCAGCGCCTTCGAGGGAGAGTCTGTCTCGGTAACGGACCTGCTGGCGGACTCGCTGGCCCTCACGGGCTCGGCCACGCTGGACGGGCTCACCGCGCAGGGCAACGTGGGCTGCGACCAGCTGCTGTGTGTTAAAACCCTCTAGGCCCCGTGCCGAAATTGGGTAGCAGTTCTGAGGTCCTTGTTGGTGTTGCTTCCCAAGTTCCATTGATTGCCATTTGGCTCAAGACACAATTGAGGTTCAAGATCTGATGTGTGACTGCGGATATCCGTGATTGGCATTAGGAGGAAAACAACTGCTTGCGCCGCACTGTCAGGACTACTGGTGTAACTATCATTCCTTCTTCCTTACAACGTTTACACGGGTTCGGCTATAACGGCATCGTCCGTATACACCTTTCTACGTGGTTGGTATTAATGCTTGAGGGTTCGGTGCACAGCGTCCCACGGGACGTCACCTTGCCGTCTCTTGACAGGTTATCAGCCGTAACTACAAGCTCTACACTGGACTGGGAGACAGCTGGTTTATTGCGGGTACAGGGACAATAAAGGAACGATAACCTACACAGTACAATGGCGTCTTCGGCGAGCCCAAGTACTGAAACTTTTGGGAACAGCAGCTCAGAGGGATCCAATGGATTGATGGCTCTTCCTGCGGTGATGGATATGGTTGCAGATTCACAGGATGAACCTGGGAGCGGAGGTTCCGCGCTATTCAGCGACTTATCTACTCCCACAAGATCATGGAAGCAGATCGATGTTCATCAGGAGTCGAAGAAAAGAGAATCCCCACCGAGAAGATCATCATCTTCGCCTGCGACACCACGGACGTCGCAGAGGGGCGTGAGATCGACATCGAAGGGTGGGAGGTCAAAATCACCCACCAGTGCAGATTTTCGCGCCGTGATCAAAGAGAAGAATAAGATGGAGGTGGAGATCGGGGAATATCAGAAGACACTTGATGAAATGTCGGCAGCAAAGGCGAATCTTAACCAAGAAGACTATGGAAGCACCATCCGGATCCAGGAGCTGGAAAGACGATGCGAGATTGCCAGCAAGCAGTCGGGACATCTAGTGAGTCACCACAAACACCACATGGCTGAGGCATGGCGCAAGTTTGAGGAAGAAGCCCAACAGATGCGCAAGGTGGAAATGAACGCATTTCAGTACGGGGAGAAGAAAGACATGGAGTCGAATATTATAATGCAACAGATGAGGCAAGCTGAAGGAACTATCATGGAGCAGAAGCGGGAGATTGCATTGATGAGATCCTACATGACAAGCGAGAAGTCGGCCGCGCAGGAATCAGCTATACGTGCAAATCAGATACACCGTGAGGCTTCACAACAGATATCAGCTTATCAGCAACAGATCAGAGGCATAGAATCTTCTACATCTATCGAGAAGTTCAACGAGGAGGAGATGGTCCAACGTCTGAAATCACAGTTGGAGCATGCACTCGTCAAGCGCCCCGAGACGTACTCTTTGGAGGACTCCAGGGAACAGCTGATGACGAGGCTGAATGACGTTACAGTATTTGCGGAACAGGAATCGAAGAGAGCAGATTGCTTGCTTCGCGAAAAAGAAGAGATCGTCAAACAGTATGAGTTCGACGTGTCGATGAAGGACCAGATGATTGCTGTCGAAGGTGGTCATCGTCAGGATGCGATCTTGGAGTTAGCCCAGGTCAAAGAAGAGAAACAAGAGGAACGGTGCACGATGGACGAGAAGTCGAAGGAGGCTGAGTACTGGAGACAGACAGCCAAGGGAGTGTACGATGAGTGCCTCGAGGAGATGCATGAGCTTCAGGGACAACTGAAGGAAAGAGAGGCGACGCTCAAGCAAGAAGAGAGTTTTGTGCGCCAACTCGATGCTGACAACGAGGAACTACGTGCACACAAGAAGCTGGAGATGCAGGAAGCCTCCAGCAGCAAAGATGGACATTGTGAACGAGCAGTAGTGAAACGCGCTGAGGGAGGAACCCAGGCTAATTCAAATAGGATAGACAAGAAGGTGGCTGGGTCAGTCCCGTCATCGTCTTCAAATCAAATCCCTAATTCGTCGCTGATGCCAGGTTCGATCCTCTTTCCGTCTTTCGGTGATCCAATGATCGATGTACACCTATCCCAGATGCAAGGGGTTGTTGGGCATGTCCCACAATCCACTACTACGACTGGTGGTGGTGTTGGAGGGGGAAACAACGGTACTACGCCCCCATTGGATTACGGTGGATTCCCGCCCAATGGGAATGGGCAGGGAGCGGGTCGACGTCAGTTGAGCCTCGCTGGTGGCGGAGGAGGACCTCCGGATGATCCACCCGATGATGAGGATGAGGATGACGTCGACGAAGGAGATGAGGAAGACGAGGAAGAAGAAGAGGAAGAAGACGATCGGACACGGAGGAGACGAAGGAGATCGAGAGATAACCGAGAGATCAAGAATGATCGACCGAGAATCTCGAGGAAAGAGGCCGAAAGAGTATCTATTCCGGCCTGGCCAAAGATCCATCAACTTGACACCTGGAAGATGCAACTGCTGATGAATGTTCTGAGCGCATGTGCAGATCCAGATACCGACGCATGGACGAAATGGCTGGAGCAGGCTCTTGGGTTGAACCCAGACCTGGACTTGCTTAGCGATTCAGGTGGCGACAGATTCGCTACGATAGATATTAAGATGGCCATGGGCATGCAGAACATGCTGAAACAAGCACCTGACGAAGCCAAGGACGTATACCTCGATGCTACACGACACTCTGAACAACGACATCAACAAGGGGTGATCGTGAAGGGACGAGAGTTGGTGGCATTAGTTATGCAATCATTCAGAACTTCCGATAGAACGGATCTTGTCTACCACATCGAGCATCTATTCAACCTTGACTTTCCTGGCGACAAGAACTTGGTCATGTTCAGGAACAAATGGTATGATTTTCTGCTGAAGATGAGGAGCGAGGACAGACCCAGTAAGCTGGCTCTCAGAGACATCCTTTACAGGAAGATCAAAGGGAGCAAGAAGATGGAGTTCGGCCTCAATGCCTACCATAGACTACCGGACAAGCATCCTCAGAAGACGTATGAATTCTTTTTGGCGTTGATCGACTATCAGATCAAGGCAGATCGGGAAGACCTGATGCTCGACATGAAGGAGAAATCGGTCAAGTCGATGATGAAGTCAGGCGGGAAGGATGCGGCTCCAGCAACTGGCAAACAGGAGAACCAGGGTGGCAAGGGAAAAAAGGGGAAACCCGGTGGACCTGATGCCGCTCCTGTGCTCCCAAAAGCCAAGGCAAAGGGCCACGCTGGCAAGAACGGCAAGTCCGACGGTGCCAGCGACAGAGGCAAGAGTCCGGGCGGAAGCAAGGATAACCCCTGCTGGTACCACTTCAAATCGGCGAAGGGGTGCGTGAAAGGGAATGAATGCACTTTTTCCCACAGCACGAAGACGGAGCACAAGTTGGAGAGTATGTCCAAGGGGAAAGGAAAGGGCAAATCCAAATCCAGATCATCGTCACCAAAGAGAGATGATGGAGCATGCTTCGCGTTTCAGAAGGGGAAGTGCGATAGGGGGAGCGCTTGTAAGTACAGACATGAGCTCATCAAGAACAATTCAGCTCCAGCAACGTCAAGCGACAAGACACAAGCCAAGTCGAAGGCTGCCGCCAAAGCCGCAGCGCCTGCCATTGTGAGGAGGGCCATCGCGATGCCCGCGATAGTCCTGAAGCAATCGGCTCCTGCGGGAAAGGTAAGCTTCAAGAAGGACGTTGATCATGTCGAACCGGACGAAGCCGAGACTATCTACCACGAGCACGATGACGACGTGATGAGCGAATCATCGAGATGGTCTGGCGAGTCCGAGATCCCCGAGAAAATGGTGTGGTTCAAGGAAGTGCTCGACGTCGACGAGAATGGGGAGATCACCTACCTCGAAGACGAGAGAAGGCAATGGGAACGAAAAGGAGAATGGTACGGTTATGAGGACAATGAGAATGAGCCGTATCAGTACGTGTACGTCGACGAGAAGAAGTTCAAAAGCAGTGATCATCGTGAATTATCAGCCTACCAAGTCCAACGATCATTGATACGTGCGAAGATACTGAGAGAAGTGGTGGATGATGTATACAAGAAGCACTACTTCCCGGTGACCAAGGAGAGCAGCATAATGTACGAGTATGATCGGAACAAGGACGAGATCAAGGAATCGGCTGTCGACTGGAAGAAACAGCATGGTATGCCGAAGAACGTTTTCGCCATGTCAACGTGCATCAGCAAACGGGTGAAAAGGTTGATGGACACCGGATGTGGTCATGATCTCATCGGAAGAGCCAAGGCGAAGAGCCTGGGTGTCGACATCGTGAAAGATGACGACGAGATCGTGTTCCAGACCGCGAATGGTTCCACTTCCACATCTGATGTGGCCAAGATAGTCGTGGACGTGTTGGACGAGACTGTCGAGCCGCATGTATTGGATGAGACACCCACGGTATTGTCAGTGGGGAGGAGATGCATGAAGATGGGTTATGCATTTCACTGGATGCCTGGTAAACTCCCTTTCATGGTTACGCCAAAGCAGGGATTCGTGCACTTGCAGGTCAAGGACGACATCCCGTACCTAGTGAGTGATGGTAAACTTCGGAGTAACAGGCATCGCCCTACGATAGACGACCTCAAGGAGCACTTTTCGGATGTATTGGCGATGGTAACGAACGACGAGGCAGATCAGGGAGGTGACGATGAGAACGACGTCACACCCGCCGCTGTCGGTGAGTCCGCAGAGGCCGAGGGCGAACACCACGACGGGGCATTCGACTTCGGGCCCCCCGGAGGAGCCGGTCCGGTACGTCCGCCTCCCGTGGCTGAGGAAATACCTGTAGATGTTGGGTCAGTCCCGCATCGACATGGTGATGCCGAAGCTCACGAGGAAGAGGCTGACGAAGATGATCCTGATGCCGGAATCGAAGTAGACGTGTACGAAGGATCATCAATAAAGAGGAAAGTGGGAGTCCTCAAGAAGGACGCCAACTCCATCGCTCATTTGCTTACACACAGATACCGAAATCCCTTCTGCGAATCATGCGTCAAGGCAAAGATGAGACACTTCAGATCACGAACGGGAGCATTCAAAAGAGAAGTGAAGACGTTCGGTGACCTGGTGACGTTCGACTTTGTGACGGCTTCAGGAGATCATGAAGTGGAAGGCAGGTATGCGCTCATCATCCGGGACATATATACCGGAATTATCATGGCTTATCCCACCGCGAGAAGAGACACTGACTCAGTCGTCAGGGCTATCAAGCACTTCTGCGGGAGGAGGAAAATCCAGCAGGTATATTCGGATGATGGCCCGGAACTGATCAATGCGTGCGTGGAGCTGAAGCTGAACCACGACCTATCGCTGCCTGGACGGCCGCAGAACAATTCCCTTGCTGAAAGAACAAATCAATTCATCATTGACCAGACTTCGGCTTGTCTATTACATGCCGGTCTACCCACGTGTTATTGGGTGCAGGCCATCACCACTCTGTGCCATCTCATGAACATCGAAGAGGTGAACGGATCGAGTGCATGGATGAGGCTGCATGGCGAGGAGTTCAAGGGCGAGAAGATACCTTTTGGTGCGCTAGTGGACTTCAAGCCGAGCGAAGCACGAGGGGGAAAGAGGGAGAAGTTCGAGCCGAGAGAGGAAACTGGTATATTTGCTGGATATGTGTTGAGCACCGGTATGCATTGGGCAAACAAGTATCGTGCTTGGGCACTTACTGCATTTGCGGGTGCAGAGCTGAACATCAAAAAGGCAAAGGTTCCACCTCGGTTGAGAATGCCACATCAGACGGAGAGGATGATTCTGAAATCTCCTCTGACATTCCCAACACAACAGAAGTACAAGGTTGCCAACGAGACTTTGGAAGGGATAGAGATGTCTATCGATGCAATCGGTCTGGATGCGCGTGACCGCCTGATCGAAGATGAGGACTACGAGCCTGAATTGCTGCAGAGTGACGAGAAGCGACTGCTTGCCGATGAGGTCGATCAGATCGCTGGTCTACTGCTCGACGATGGCCCGGAGGTAATCGCCGGAGATCGGGGGGATCATGCAGGAGAAGAAGATGCTAGACCGAGCTCCTCAAAAGGGAAAGGAGATGGACACTCCAAGGGCGATGAGAAGGTTGCGAGGTCCGACCTTCCACACGTGTCAGTTGGACTACCTGGGGATGGCATCACGTACGTCAACGACGATGGCAAGGAGGTTAAAATCGACAAGGCCGGAAGACCGTATCCCGTCGGGAAGGATGGATTCAGGCTAATGAAGACATCGAGACCTCCGGAGTTCACTCCTGAAGAATGGAAGATGATGAGTAAATATTACACCAAGGAAAAAAAGGCCGAGGTGAAGGGCGGTGGCAAAAGGAAAGAGGAAGATCCCAAGAGTAAAGAGTCTGAGATTTCCGCGCCGGCAGAGGCACGGACATTACAGATGCCCGGTGGTAAGAGGATTCGAGCGATGCTTCGGAACCGCTGGGGTGGAGTAGAATGGCAGTACAATTGGGGATTGCGGAAGAACATATCAAAGATCAAGAACCCAATGGATGGGAAGCACTTGGCTGAGCTTGAATGGGTCTGGATTGTTGTTAATCCTGTCGACGGGGTGGTTGTTCTCATGGATTCCAAACAGTCCCAAGACGTCATGAGACGAAACGTTCAGCTTGAGAAAGAATTTGAGTGTCTGGTGGTAATTTATGCCTGGAAGTTCAAGTCTGAGGAGCGATCAAAGTCGACTCCAAACTGGACGAAGGCGGATGCATCAGTCATGGAGAGTCATAAAGACGAAGCTGAGACAGCATCGGGGACGGATCCATCGGTCGACGAATCGACGGATCTTACCTGGTATGAATGGGAGGAGTCTGCTGAGATTGTTTCTGGAAAAGTGCCACTCGCAATGCCTGCGATAGGCGAAGACGGTGAAGCCAAGAAGTACCCATCGATGCCGTGCGTGACTTCTGAGCGAATACAGCACAGAGAGAAAGCTGTGAAAGTTGTACGATTCTTCGACGCTTTAGTATCCAGGCAGGTAGGCCGGAAAGAGATGTTGACCAACCCTGATGCATTGGCATCAATGAAGAAAGAGTGGTCGGGATTAATCGACCAGGGGGTCTTCGATCTTGGCGCGGTGCGCGAATTTGACGCTGTAGCCAGGGAAGCAAAAGCGAAAGGGGAAGAAATACACATGGCTCGCGCACATGGCATTTGCGTTGAAAAGCACTCACAGTTGCCTGTTGGTGATCCTAAGAGGAAGTTCAAGGGTAGAGGCGTGTTGCTGGGGAACCAAGTGAAGAACCAAAGCTTTGAGGCTGCGATGTTTCAAGATTTGGGGAAATCCCCTGCTTCATTTGAAGCCTCGCGTTGGGCGGATTTTCTGGGTTGTCATGATGGCTGGGATGTGCAGATCCAGAAATGGCGGTGTGTCTGGACCGGTGAGCTTTTACTGTCTAGACTGTGAATGTGGCTTTAGCACTAATTACTTTAAATTTCAATTAGTTCATAAATGAGGTCTTTTATTACATTCCTAATATCAAAATAAAATACCAACCAACTATAAAGAAAAATAATAATATATTATTAAATATCATAAGCATATTAATATACAATTAATAAACATTGTAGTCATAAAAGCATCAATTATCGACCCCCATAATATAAAAAAAATCACTAGATATAACAAATCCTCAAAAATAAATATACAGGCCACATTGAGGGGCACGCCGTGTTGGATTGAATTGCCACCGGAGGCCGTGCCAAGTGAATGCAAATGGGATAAGTACAGAAGACCAGTCGTCCCGTTGAGGCAGGCGCTGTACGGACACCCAGATGCGGGAACATTTTGGGAGCAGCACTGCGATGAGTCGGTGCGTGCCGTTGGTTTTGAGCCCATCGGCGAAGAATGGCCTTCAGTGTACATTCATGAAAAGCTCCAGCTTGTTCGGGTTGTGTATGTCGACGACTTCAAAATGGCAGGGCCGCAGAAGAACCTTGCCCAAGGGTGGAGCATGTTGCGTACACGTTTGAAGATTGAGCCCGAGACTGGACTGGACATGTACCTTGGTTGCAATCAAAGCAAGGGAAACGTCACTCTCGGGAACGGACACCGAGTAACAACGGTGACCTATGACATGGAACAGTTCCTACGTTCCTGTGTCGACCGCTATCTTGAAGTGGCGGGCGATGTGAAGTTGACTAAGGTTGTCACCCCTGAGTTGCATGAAGAAACAAAGAATCACGTCTCACGGAAGCCTGCCAGAGAGGGGCCGTCAGTCGTGTGCAATTGGTGTAACAATCTTGTGCCCACCGACGGTTCTGCCACAGTGCCGGACCAACGGGGAGGGACTCCTGCGTTGGCCATGAAGGAGCCCGTGCGTGGACACCTTGCTCCGCATGCCGCTAGCGTACTGATGAAGTTGCTGTACGGTGCGCGGATTGCTCGCTTCGATTTGTTGCGGCAAGTGAATCGCCTAGCACGGAACGTGCATAGGTGGACTGACTCCGATGATCGGGGTTTGCATCACTTGATGTGCTTTGTGCATCATACCAAACATTGGCGCATGGTCGGTTGGGTTGGAGACCCTATGGACGATGTGCACTTGGCCTTGTATGCGGACGCTGACTTTGCGGGATGCATTGACTCGCTGCGTTCCACCTCCGGTGGACACTTGAATATACAAGGGCCTAATGCCCGGTTTCCGTTGTCTGGCAGCTCTAAAAGACAGGGTTGTGTGAGTCACTCCACTCCCGAGGCCGAGATTGTTGCGGCCGACGTTGCCATGAGATCGATGGGTATGCCCGCTCTCAAGCTGGTAGAGCGGATTCTCAAGAAGTCACCGAACTTTGTGTTCTATGACAATAACAAGGCTATGATCGGTGTCGTGCGATCGGGGAGAAACCCCACGATGCGCCACCTTGAGAGAAGCCATGGTGTTTGCATTTCGTGGATGCATGAGATGTTCACACGTGATTACATGTATTTGGCGTATGAGGTCACCGACAGAATGGCGGCTGACATCTACACCAAGGCGTTCAGTGATGGACGCAAATGGAAACATGCATGTTTGCAGATTGGTCTACTCGACCCGAGCCTGCTGTCTGACCCGGATACCCTCAAGGCGCTCACACCCACGTGTGATCCCATAAAAGGGACCATGCAGACTGCTTCGGGAACGGTTGACGGAGTTCCCACGTTTCCGTACACACACATTCCGATCATGCCCCGGACCTGTGGTGGTCTGGATTGACGTCCAAAGAAGGATTGCATGAGCATGAAGGACATGATCCGGTTGTTGTTGCCAAGGGACCCAGATTGATGCGGGTAAAACCTCCACTCGCGGTTATGACACCGTTTGGGAGCAAGTGGCTTCGTTCCACTTGGTTTCTGAAGAATGGGTCATGGCTCAAAGTTGAGGATAGAGTTGACCCGGGGCTACAATGTGTGCGAATTGCTGGTTGGGTTGAACGCGCAGTTTGGCAGTTTCATCCCGTACCGGTCGCTGCACCGGCGCGGGAACGGTCTCCACGACCACGACCAATTCACGTCGGGTCCGGGGATGTTGACATGCAGTCCGTGCTGGTCGCATTTGTTGAAGAACTGTCGAACGAGCGCATAGAGTTGAAGTGTGTTAACGACCTTGCTTTGGAAACGTTGCTCCGATTGAAGTTGCTCATGCGTTGTCTGCATATCAATCACGAGCAGCTTGTCCCTGGTCGTTGTTTTGTTCCGTATCGCTTTGCGGTGAAGCACAAGCCACAGTTAGCGCCGGGTATTGAACTCGCGATGGTCAAACACGACGGTGGTGTGCTTCGCGCTCCTGTTCATGTCTCGCTTCCTGGTATGAGAACTCGCACAGTCGTCACTCTTTACAGTGTTGACTTGGCTCGGCCCATCGTGCTGATGGCATGATCCGAACCACGTAACTGGTTCACTGCTCTTGCCCGCCATGACGGGCCGCAGGTTGTCACCATAACTCTGGTTGATGACTTACTGAGCGAGTACGGGGGGAGAATCGCCAGACACGTGCTTACCAAACCTTCCGATTTGTTGTTCTTCGCCGGGCCTTGCACGGGGGGATCATCATGGGCACGCCTCAACAAGACTCGCGGAATTGACACCGCAGAGAAAATCGAGGCCAAACAAAGAGAATTTTGGAGATTGTTTGAACGGTTCGTTGAAATTAAACGGCATGCCATGACCAAACGAGCTGCGATTTTGTTTGAGTTGCCTGGAAGTTGTGATTATTGGAAAGATGAGAGACTGCATGAGGTTGTGCAAGATGGGACTAGTCACGAGTTTGATGGGTGTCGCTATGGCTTGAAACAAAGATATGCTAAGAAACCCCTGCCAATCAAGAAACCATGGAGAGTTGTCTCATGGAACTTTGAACTTGGTGGCTCGTTGTCCAAGAAATGCAATGGAAACCATGAGCATGGACCTTGTGCTGGTCGGGAAACCAAAGAACCCCAGTTGTACACGTCTATAATTGTGGGTGTGATCCTTCGCCGTTTTCGTGCTCGAGCAAGGTGCCTCAAACCGGCACCGTTGCAACTCGCTCTTGCTTGCATTACGCGAAGGAGATCGCGGACGCACCAAGCTACTGCGAGCGAAATCTGCACCACCCCAACTGCACAACCGAGGTGCTGGGCCAGTCCCGAACCTCTGGTGCATACGGGGAGCTGGGTCAGTCCCGAACCCCAGGCTTCAAGGAGGAGCTGGACGAGTTCGTCACCTCAACCTGAAGCTGGGATCGTATTGGGACAATTCCGTGGCTTCATTTGCAGCTGCTTATTTTGGGTTTTCCTGGTTCTGGAGAATATCATCAAGATGACTGCCAATCCTACTGTCGTCAACACGAATGAGTTCTTCTGCGTGCCTGTCGGGAAATCCAGGCAAGCGGCGATATTCTTGGGAAATTTGGTGAAGAACGCCATCGAGGAAGGCAAGAGGATACCCAAGAGGATGGAGGTGAACAGCGACCTGGGTATGTGCGTGAAGTGGATCGAGGACATCGGCGTCCCCGCTATTTATGCATACTCAGCGTACTATTCTGCCAAGGGCCGCGGGATGATGAAAGGTGAAGGGCAGTCTATGAGGGTTGCCCTAGAGTTCATCAGCAAAGTTTTCGGACAGCTTTCCGCCGACGAATGCATGCTTGGATGGAGGGAATTCTGCAGCAAGGGAAAGAAGATCGTGTCGGCGCTGAACCAACTTTGCGGTGAGGCAACGATGCTGGCGAAGAAACCCGAGTTGCTCAACGTAACCAAGTACTGCATGGAAGGGGCGGATATGTTGAGATCAATCGCGAACATCTGGGATCTCGCACTAGGCGTGGCCGAGGACAACGATGAACGGTCGTTCAAAGCTGCAGTCCACCAGAACACCCCGGTTGGGGAGGTGTACAAGGAATTCATCAGCGACGAGTCATCTAGGGCATCGTCATCGAGAAGGTGGAGGAGCTCCGAGGAGTTCCAGACGACTGCAGAGTTTGATAGGCACGACCGGAGAATCGCAAGATACAGGGATCGAAACTGGGGGAAAGTGTTCACGTTGAGCGTGATCAAGGCTCCCAAGATCGACTCCTACGGTCGTGGTTCCAAGGACGACTACCCGAAGAATTGGGACCTTGGGTTGGTCTACCAGAATGAGCTGCAGGCATCGATGAAGAACCTCGCATATGCACTGAGGAGGGATGAGAATGCCAGCCAGAACATCCTATTGCGCTGGATGATCTGTGGGTCAACCCCCAGTGACATCTCTGATGCGTGCATCGGGGCGGTCAATTCGCTCATGTGCGTATCGTTCATCATGAGGAGATTGCAGCCATTGCTCGGTGAGAAGGACTCCAAAGATCAGTCGTATACAGCTTATTTCCGTCCAGACAAAAGGGAGCTGAGCGATCTCTACCGGGAGATTGAGTACGCCAGGGATTTCCTGTGGTGCATCGATATGATCTATGAGTCGAAGCTGCCTGCGATGAACATTAACTCCATCAGTTTGGCACCGCACGCGGCTGACAGGGCCGCTGAGAACCAAGATCGGCGCAAGTGGGTGAGCTGGATGAAGGAGATCGAGAAGAAGGCCGAGAAGGACGTCATGATCGAATTCTTCCAGAATAAATACTGCACGATTCATGAAATCGAGAGGGAACTGGAGAAGTACCCCGAGGAATTCGTGGTTGGGGAAGAGCCGACATGGTGGGTGATGGGCTCATCGAAGACGGAGCCGCCGCGGAAGACGGAGCGACAGCAGAAGTCGGCATCAAGCTCCGGACAAAGGAGCCAAACCGCTGGTGGGCCAGTCCCCCAGCCGGGAGCTCCAAGTGGGGGTCGCAAGCCAGCGATGCTGTCAAGATCGACAACGAGATCATCGACTCCATTTTCCGAATGAACTCTGGCGGTGACGACGACAGATGGGTAATTATCACCCCAACTGCTGGACACGATACCTACACTTCATTCGAAGGGGGTACCACTTTGGGCGGAGCGACTGTCAATGTGAAATTCAACATAGACAACAATACGGGGTACCCAATCATACAAACTGTATTTGGGCCGTGTCTTGCAGAAGGCAAGAAAGCAACATATTGGGAGTGTATGCTGAGATGCCTGACCTCTTCGCTATTGCACTTCGAGGAGAAGACCAGCGCGGAGAAGATCATTCTTTCCTATGTTGGGAAGGGAAAAGCGGCATGGCTACAGCTGTATGCTTTCTTGTGTGCCCAAACAGGATGCTTGATTACTGGACGCCTTCCGGGCGCCAAAGCCATCAACGCGTTGATTCAGGCTGAGAAGAACCCGGACAACGCACCTGGACAGTTGAACCGGATTATCAATAGGCAGAAGAGGAGCCCCATTGGCGAGGCGACGATTCGCGACATGATGATCCACAAGAAGAGCTTCTTGGTCCTGGATTGGCCCCTGAGGGCCGTCAACTCGAAAGGGAGCACGAAGACCTTCCAGACGATGGTCAACGAACAGGGATGGACAAACATCGAGGAGAGATCATACTATGGGTCGAGTGAGCAAGTCTCCTCACCCAACGACACGTTGAATATCATCTCCCGATTGCAGAAGCTGGATAAGCTCACCGCTGAACGGCGGAGGCGAGACATGGATGACTCGCCAATGTCGGTGCACATCTGGATGTCGCTTATGATTGGGTGTGCATGAGAGGATGCGGATGGCAGGTGACCGCCAACCCCATCATCGACTCCCTGCAGAAGGCGATATCTGACCTCGTCAACACATGCAAGGGCCTGGTCGTGGTGTGCGTGAATCGCGATGTTGCTTTCCATGGTGGAAGAGGGGACTTGGGGACGATCGCCAACAAGGTTAGCGAGATCTGCAAGGCGGCAGGCGCGCTGGTGACCGAGAACGATCGCCTGTGGCGCGTGGTCCATGCGCTCACAGGAAAGAACTACAAGATCCCTGGGAGCTCGAACCTGCAACATTTCCTCCTGAAACGACTGCTGATTGAGAAATCCATCGACGCGGTCGCACCAAGCAACATGTTTGTGTGTGAGCTGGAGGGGACGTGCATAAACGAGCCCGACCTTCGATTCAACATCCCGAAGAACATGGAGGAATCGAAGGTGAAATTCGAGTACAAGCCGACCTTCACTGCACAGTCGAAGATGAAACAAGAGCGGCAGGATGAAGGACACGGCGAGCAGGATGCTTTTGGGAAAGCTGATGCCGGTGATCAACGTCTTCGATGGTATACGGTCACGGAGCTCAGCAAGTTTATCTGCGAACTTTGCGCTAAAGAGATGCAGATGAGTAAGTCGAAGGTGCTCGGACCGAAGTCGAAGTACAATCCCTCTTCTTGCGTGAACTGTTGCGCGAACTGGAACGCGGACACGAACGGTATTGCAATGTCTATCGAGGGAAAGAAAATGTACACGCGCCTCTTCGCGGAATGCGTGGTGGCAATCCCCGACCTTCAAAACCTCATGGTGGACGTCAACAATATCCAGGCCATGATCACGATCATACGGGAGCTCGCGTATTCAAAGCTGAAGAAAGAGCTTTCTCACGCGGGATTCGTGAGCATGACGGTGGATCAAGCAGCGCAGTTCTACAACAACGGTCACGGGAAGCAATTGTGCGCATCCCGGGATGTGATCGTGTGCAAGAATTCCGAGGGAGTCGAGGAGAGGATGTCCATCTTCTTGATAGGCAAGGATCTTGGCAATGTGGCATATTCGTCCTGGATCAAGAGTGTGCTCGACCAAGAAACGATGTATGAACTCCTGGGACAAACCACGAACGAGGAATCCTTGGGAGACGTCGTCGAGATGGTGTTGGGATTCTTTGAGGTGATGTCGTACTTCCAGCACGAACTGCCACTGTGGAAGGATGCATGGAAGATCAAGAGGGAGTTTGAGCAGTCAATAGTGCGACACCTCGCTGGGAACGTGACCCACACGACGGGCCAGAACAGAAAGCGGAACAAACCGTCCGCACAGCTCGGCGTGCCCACGAAGGAGGTGCTTGACATCATGAACACGGTCAAGCCCAGACATCCACGATCCCTGATCACCGAGCCCTCTGCACAAGGGTCCAAGAGAAAGGCCACGGAGGGCGAAGATGAGGGTCTTGGTCAAGCACCAGACCCGAGTCGAAGTTCTCAGACCAATACTGAGAAGGAAGACAAGAAGCAGCGTGTGATCGACGGGCGGAGAGCGGCACTAGGATTCCTGGAGTCAATGGAGAAGTGCATGGGAGATATGGGGATCTGTAAGAAGTGCGCGAACCTGGCCCACGACGGCGACTGCAAGGACTTTGAGGAGGCTGCTGGAAATGAGAAGGCGATGAAGGTGCTCCGTGAGCTACTCAGCAGTGACCCTATTTCATCTGATGAAGACATGGGGGATACGGAGGAACCGTCCTCATCAACGTCCAAGGAAAGAAAGAAAGGAGGACAAGCAGGGAAAGAAACTATTGAGATGTACAGCTACACTATTAATTTGGTGGAGATGGCTGACACGGCTGAGGGAGGAGAGCTACAATGTGGTGGCGTCGACCTCACATACAACCCGTGCGGGGACAGCAGGACATTCAAGAAGACGCTTGAGATGGGATGCGACACCATCCCGTGCTACATCCCGAAGTACGGCGACATGATTGATGTGCATATGCCACGGGCATACGCGTCTATTGTTGACCCCAGGTACTTTCCCAGAGGTGCAATCCTTGAGCAAGTGGACGTGATGCAACTTGGCAAGAGTGTCAACTTTTGCATTGCCCCTTTCGACGGTGCTCCACTATGCAGGATTGGTGATGATCGCTCGGTATTTACTACAAGGGACCAAGCAAACCAGCTATCTCACGACCTATGCAGAGTCCTTCGACACAAGATCGGCAATTGCCGAGGAAGTGCTTTCAGGTGCGACGAGGGTGGAATGGGTCGACATTGATGCTGTCATTGACGACCGGAACAACGACATATTCCCACCATACACCACGAGAGCGAAACGATACATGGGCATCATGGAGGTGATCAAGTGGCAGGAATCCGGACACAAGAAATCGAGATTTCAGGTTCTGGCAGCAAGGTTTCCGAGCATCATGAACCCGACCGACACGAGGGCAGCCAGGGAGGAAATGACCAAGGCTGGCGTGGATCGGGACGACATCGACAGGATGTTCAACAGATGCGATGGATGGTACAGACCTTGGTGCATCCGAGTCACAACCGGTCACAGTGATTTTGGATTCATGAGCTCATCCGCACTGGCGAATAGGTATTCCGCAAGAATGGGTGATACTCTCGGAGGAGCATTCCATGTGACGTATGTGGAAAACCTGCCAAGCATCGTACGCTGTGGGCTAGTCCCCGGCGGAATCGATGGCGGTAACAGGCTAGCACTGCACTTCGGGGCATTTGCTCCATGGGATGAGATGAACGTGGCGACGAAGACAACGCTACGGAACGTGAGGAGAGGGGATCCGATTGCGATCATCTATATTCCCAGTGCAACCCTCGCGCGGTATGGGGCTGGAGTCGCGGCTAATGGGACTTTCATGGTCTTTGACGTGATCCCGTTCTATGAGGTCAAGTCCATTTGGATTGGCAAAAGCAACGGAGGGAAGCGCCTGGAGTACGCTGACATCAAGAGGGCGTACTCGAAGTGTGTGGAGAACGAGATCTGCCCTGGCTTTGTCAACTCTTCCCAAGAGTCGGCTGCGATGTTCCTCCAGAACGTCGCAAAGATCAGCGAGAGGATGCCGGAGACTGAGACAGGTGCCGATAATCTGCACTACATCGTTGACATGGTTAATCGTGCTTGCGAACTCTATCGAAACAACAAGATGGAAGAGTTCAAAGCACAGGTCAACGAGGTCCGGGACGAAGTCAGCAAAGTCGTCATCCTGAATGATGAGACATGGGAAGGACTGAGGTGCCGGATATGTCCATCATGTGCGACCGCGATCCCCACCTGCTTCTGCTTATGCTGGAGTGCGAGGCACAACTGATCTCCATCGGAAGATACTACATTCACATCAAATCCGATGACGAGGAGGACAACCAAAACCCCAACGTCTCTGGAGATGCCAGGCGTGCACAGGAAGAAGCTAACCACGATGCGGCAGCACAGGAGGATGAGGACGAAGCGGAGGAAGTTCCGGGAGAAGATGACGACATGGACACGCAAGGATATACATCCGGCTATGCGTCAGAAGAAGAAGACGGCGGTTGGCATTACCGCGACACCGATCTGACGTCACGGGACATTATAAGTTCCCAACGGATGGCGATCTGCCTTGACGAGCCGCGTGAGGCTCAGTACATGGCAGGATTTATCGCACTCCAGCTGTCCAAGATGTGGGGGATGTTTGAAGGTGGTGAGGAGAGAACGATGAATGCCGGACTCGAAGGGAATCCGGGCTGCCCTTATCACAATGATTTCAAGAGGTACCCCAACATCACTGAGCATGATCAGGAAGGTATACTTTTGCCATCAACAATAACGAAGATTTCTCAATCGGAGAATGTTCGGACAAGAGCCTTCCGATCGGTTGAGGAGCGTGACGAATATATTCGTATGATGGTGAACAAATGCGAGGGACTATACACATTCTACAAGCTGTGGATTGCAGCAAGAATCCTCGATGTCACCAAGGAAGAAATGAAGCTCCTGGTCAAGGACCGAGTGCACCCGGTGGGTGATATTATTTTCAGATGTTTTGCACTAGCTTTCAACTGTAAGTATATATCATTCGTGAGGGATGGCCTAAACCTTGGCAAGCATGGTTACACGGTCAACGTGAGCGCCATCATCTCGGCCATCGACCCGAACAAATGCGACACACCCCTGCTGGATTGGTGCCTTCGGAAAGGGCACTGGTTGCCAGAGGACTACAACAAGAAGTGTGTCCGGGCACGAGAAGCCCAGAAGAACTTGGACGAGGAGTTCCGCCGACGTACCCATAGGCTGTCCATTGGGGACAGGTATGCTTCGTGAAGATGATGATTGCGGTACGATGTGGGCCAGTCCCCATCTGTTACTTGCGTCACATCGACACTGTTTCGGTGGAACGACTTATGTCATGATTTATATTCATGTGTCCAAGATGAATGGATGTGTACATGGTTACATATTCCGACGACTATGACGCTCTGGATATTCATGGATGGAATTATTACCTTATAGATGATATCTTTTCATTATTTATGCATTGTCCATGGTATCTGGAATGGCTATGATTTGCATTGATTACTCACCGATGTTTCTTTGCCGGAGATATGCAGACCGATCACAAGCGGGCGCGCTGGTGGACATTTGTGGCCAACCCATTTATGGATGACAGCTGCGCGATGCGCAAATGCGGCAGCTGGAATGTTCACTGGCGGTCAAGTGAAGTGGCCACAGTGTATTATATACACCTGCATATGGATGTGTGCTTCGATTGGAGGATGAATGTTTCACTTTTCGTACAATCGAACCCGGCATGTTTCACAGCGAATGAACGGTGTAGTGATAGCAAGTAAAAGAATGCACGACACGATTTCGTAGTTGAAGCCGTGGCCAGTGGAACGTTTTGTGGTGTTTGGACCGCATGATGAACAATGCGACCCAAATGGGGGATGTTAAAACCCTCTAGGCCCCGTGCCGAAATTGGGTAGCTGTTCTGAGGTCCTTGTTGGTGTTGCTTCCCAAGTTCCATTGATCGCCATTTGGCTCAAGACACAATTGAGGTTCAAGATCTGATGTGTGACTGCGCACATACGTGACGGGCATTAAGAGCAAAACAACTGCTTGCGCCGCTTTGTCAGGACCACTGGTGTGATTATCATTCCTTCTTCCTTACAACGTTTACACGGGTTCGGCTATAACGGCATCGTCCGTATACACCTTTCTACGTGGTTGGTATTAAAGCTTGAGGGTTCGGTGCACAGCGTCCCACGGGACGTCACCTTGCCGTCTCTTGACACTATATGTGCTATATGTGCTATATGGCCCTATATAGCACATATAGTACAGATTTTCGCGCGTACAGAATATATAGCACATATAGTACATATAGCAAGGAGCTGGGGGAGAGTGGGGGTTCCGCGGCTTGGCGTGTAAGATATAGCACATATAGCACATATAGCAAGGAGCCCGGGGGAGAGTGGAGGTTCCGCGGCTTGGCGTGTAAGACCCATATAGCACATATAGCACATATAGCAAGGAGCCCGGAGACTGTGGGGGTTCAGCGGCTTGGCGTACACGCGGCACCGTGCCGCAGCAAATCGGGTTGTCCGCGTTGTCCGCAGTGGGAGGTAGAATCCCCCACTGCGGCTCTCTTAGGCGCACTCTGAATCAAATCTCTCTCTTTAGAGGGGGTTTCCCAAATGGATTTTATTCTACCTGAGAGGCTCCTAGCACTCGTCCGTCCAGCATTTGACCTCGTCCTGCGAAGGATTCGAAGTCTAAAACGCTGCGTGGAGGCGTGAGGCTGCAAAATAGAGACCCCTAGATATGCGCCGCAATTTGGCTCCAGGTTGCATTTCAAGCGATGTCAAGCTTTGCCAAAGGAAACCCCTTTTCCCTTTTTTTCGGGGACCCCTTTTTTTGGGACCCCTTGTTTTCTTTTTTTTTGTTTTTTTCTTAGCCCTGCAAAGGTTGGCTCGCTTGAAATGCAACCTGGAGCCAAATTGCAAGCATATCTAGGGGTCATTATTTTGCAGCCACACGCCTCCACGCAGCGTTTTAGACTTCGAATCCTTCGCAGGACGAGGTCAAATGCTGGACGGACGAGTGCTAGGAGCCTCTCAGGTAGAATAAAATCCATTTGGGAAACCCCCTCTAAAGAGAGAGGCCTTGCGGTCCGGCTGGTCCAGGGGCCCCCGCTCGATGTAGCCTACCACCTGCTCAAAGCGCGGGCGCTGGTTGAAGCCGTGAGCGCGCAGCGTCTTCATCGCTTTAAGAGCTACTGCGCGGCCATCTCCGCCGCCGCCTGTTCGACGCCCCGGCGCTCGGCGCGCGAGTAGCGCAGCTGCGGCACCTGGCGGTGCACGGCCTCCGTCAACCGGCTCACGTCGTCCAGGTGTCGCCGCCCCTCCTCGGCCTGCCTGCGCTCTCCCAGTGAAGTGTTGAAGGCCCGAGCCTCCTCCAGCTCTCGGTAGCGCTTCAGCAGCAGCGGCTGCAGGTCGAAGCTGGGGTAGGTCTTGTGGAACCACCGCAGCATCTGCGGCTCGTTGCGGGGCTCTATCGACATCATAGCGCTTTTACCTCTAGACCAGCACGCTCGCCGCTGCGGTCAGACCAGCCGCGACGCCGGCATCTCGGCGCTCCAGGGCTCCAAGGCCGACGCAGCCACTCCGAAGCGCCGCGGTAGGCCGCTGGGTAGTAAAAACAAGCCCAAGCCGGCCACCGAAGACATCCCCCGTCCCCGCGAAGCGAAGCGGACTCCCAAGGCCAAGCCGGCGCCCGAGGCGGCCCCGACGCCCGAGGCAGTCTCGGAGGCAGCCCAGCCAGCGCCGCAGCCCGAGCCGCAGCTCACTCGCGAGCAGCAGCGCGCGCTGCGCATGCTGGAGCGGCAGTCCGCCTACGATCGTCAAGCTGGGCGGCGACGTAGGCCTCTGAGGCCAGGCCAAGCAGGGCATTTGCTATCTTACCGTCCACCTCCAGCGGCGTGTCCAGCCCGTCCACAGCGGACAGCAGGGCCGCCAGCTCGCTCGTCCGCCTTGCCGAGGAGGGCAGCGTCCAGGGCTGCCGTGGTGACCGCGCCCAAGAGGGCTACCGCTATCTTAGAGTCCACCTCTGAGGAAGTGTCGACGGCAGACAGCAGGGCGTAAGCAGTCAGGGCACTGGCGTCCGCCTTGGAGGCCCAAACATGGTGTTTTCCTATGTATCTCGCCGCCGCTGTTGGCCCAGTGGTCTCAGCGGCGCGTAGACATACCGGTTCTTGCGTCGCGCGGGTTCGATTCTAGCCGTGACCGCAGTTGAGTACCATGTGATCAGTCCAGCACGGACACTCCTGTGCCCGAGAGGGTCACCAGCTGGTAGGCCACTAGGTGGATAAACAGATCCGTCATAGTGCCATCCAGCCCCTTGAAGCTGAATCTCGCCAGGTCACCCGAGCGGGTGCTCACGCCGCTCAACGGCATCTTGGGCACGCGCTCGGTCGGGAAGCCCGCAATGAAGCTGTGGCGGAGGTACCCCACGCGGTTGATATCGATGTTGCGGACCGTATCGTCGTAAGTGCCCGCGAGCACGCTTAGGAAGTGGAAGTGCTCCGAGGCGCCCTTCATGGGGTTGTGCGGGTACTGCAGACTGCCCAGCTGCATCTGCGACTCGAGGAGGCTGTCCTCCTGCCTCGCCGCCCCGATGGGGGCCACGTCCTGCCCCGGGTTGGCCAGCAAGTGGATCTTCGAGCCCGCGTCGTTGTCCCAGAACGTCACGAACGCTCCCATGAGCTTCGTGAAGGCCCTCGCGACTGCTCCGCGACTCCGTTCGGGACTGTGGATTGCTGCGTGTGCACCGTGGGTAGCTGAAAACCAGGGAGCGCCCTGACAGCAGCACCCTGTTGAAGCTCTCGACAAGGGCAGAGTCCAGAACCACCTGGGAGGCCAGAACTCGGACGTTCTGGATCTCGAAGTCGGTGCTCAGGGTCGCTCCTGAGGGGTGCGCTCCCGCGTTTTCTGACCACAAAGCAGTCGCGGCGTCCGCAAATTCGATCTCAAGCACAAGATTGAGTTGCGGCGGCAGCATCTTGCCACATCGCAGGATCCCAACCATGGTGGGTCGGACGAGAACGTCCGCATACCCGCTTTGGTGCACCGCGCAGCCCACTCGGGGGTCTCCGTTCACCTCGTCGAAGCCCTCCATGGCCTTGTTCTGGTTGTACTCACGGCCCTTCAGCAGATCGTGCGCAGCAACTGTTCTCCCGTAGTAGTTGATGTCGTCGCAGCGCTGGCCGTTGGCGAATACCTGGATCCTCTGGATGAAACAGGCGGGGTTCGGAGTGGCCGGCGCAAGCGGGTTAGTAGGCCAGTTTGATCGACTCTGGATCGATGAAGCTGGTCCTGCTGGTCAGTGGAATGCGGCAGACACGAGAGGTGGCTGGCGAGAAGGAGCTCAGAGAGCTGGGGAAGTACTGCACGTCGTGCCGAGCCGTCACGTAGGACGTGTTGCTCGTTTTGCTTGTAATCGAGACTTTGCATCAGCTCATCCTGGGCTCCGGCGGTGACCACTTCCATTGCTGCTTGTTCTTTACATGTACTACGACACGCGCTTCGACTCGTGCGACGGGGGGCTAGGCGGCCTCGATGTCCCGCGCCAACTGGTCGAAGCTGGGCGGCGGCAGACCGGAGCGGCTGCTGGCGCGGCTGCTGGCGGGGCTCTGGCGGGTGCTCTGCGCCTGCGGCAGCCCCACGGGGTTGACGCCGAAGGCGAAGGGTCGAGGCGTGTGGTTGCTCTGCGCCTGCACGCGGAAGCCCGAGGCCGAGGAGGCACGGCTGCTTGCCGCGCTGGACGTGCTGCTGCCCGACCGCAGGCTAAAGTGCTGAGGCTGCGTGGCGTCGTTCATGCCGTTGGCGGATCGAACGTCCGGCACCGCGGCGTCCTCGCTGCCTTGCTGCGGTCGGAAGACCGTGTTCTCGAGCACCCAGCCCGTGCCGCGGGCCAGGCCGTAGGCGGCGCCGCCCGCGATGCCCACGGCTAGACCCGCCGTGGCGGCTGCCCCGATGCCTGCCGTGGCAGCCAACGTGCCAGCAACCTCGCCCGCTGTGGGTGTGAGGGCGGCGGCCCCCTCTGCGAGGCTTCCCAGCATGCCGCGCAGTCGGTCCGTGATCGAGGGCGGGGCCTGGCCGTTGTTCGCCAAAGCGCCCGCTTCGGGATCGCCGGCCAGGTCGTCCTCGATGATGCGGTGGCCTCCGTAGCCCTGATAGATGCGGGCGAGCCGCACGTCCTCGTCCGTCGCCTCTGCGCGAGTGCGGAAGCCGTCCTCGGGAATCGCCTGCAGGAGGCTGCGGGTTGGGGTCCTCGCTGGACTGCGCAAAGTCATCCAGGTAGAAATGGCTCGTGACGAACGAGGTCGCCTTGCGGTCCGGCTGGTCCAGGGGCAGGGGCTCCCCCCGCTCGATGTAGCCTACCACCTGCTCAAAGCGCGGGCGCTGGTTGAAGCCGTGAGCGCGCAGCGTCTTCATCGCTTTAAGAGCTACTGCGCGGCCATCTCCGCCGCCACCTGTTCGACGCCCCGGCGCTCGGCGCGCGAGTAGCGCAGCTGCGGCACCTGGCGGCGCACGGCCTCCGTCAACCGGCTCACGTCGTCCAGGTGTCGCCGCCCCTCCTCGGCCTGCCTGCGCTCTCCCAGCCGAGTGTTGAAGGCCCGAGCCTCCTCCAGCTCTCGGTAGCGCTTCAGCAGCAGCGGCTGCAGGTCGAAGCCGGGGTAGGTCTTGTGGAACCACCGCAGCATCTGCGGCTCGTTGCGGGGCTCTATCGACATCATAGCGCTTTTACCTCTAGACCAGCACGCTCGCCGCTGCGGTCAGACGATCGTAGGCGGACTGCCGCTCCAGCATGCGCAGCGCGCGCTGCTGCTCGCGAGTGAGCTGCGGCTCGGGCTGCGGCGCTGGCTGGGCCGCCTCCGAGACCGCCTCGGGCGTCGGGGCCGCCTCGGGCGCCGGCTTGGCCTTGGGAGTCCGCTTCGCGGGCATCAGGGGGATGTTTTGGTGGCCGGTTTGGGCTTGTTTTTACTACCCAGCGGCCTACCGCGGCGCTTCGGAGCGGCTGCCTCGGGCGTCGGCGGGGGCGCTGGCGGGGGCGCTGGCGGGAGCGCGGGCGGGAGCGCGGGCTCGACCGCTGGCTCGGGCGCAGGCTCGACCGCCGGCTCGGCGTTCTCCATACTTTTTACTTAGACATGATCCAAGTACAGAACAAACGACAAGGAAGACCCCCGCAGTCGGACGACCTGCCCGTCCAGGTCAGTCAGGCGGAAGCGCAGGTGCCGCAGCGTGATGGGGCCCCTCAGGGCCATGAAGTGCCCGTCGTCGGAGCCCTTTTTTTAATAGTGGTGCCCACGCCCGATTTCAGCGTGATCTTGGACAGGATGTCGTTGCCCAGGTTGCCCAGCACGCGGTTGGCGTTGGCCAGCTGCGGGCAGCGCAGGTAGAGCTCGTTGTAGCAATTCATCCTGACAAACTCGAAGACCTGCTGCCCGCCTGAGACGAAGCTCGGGCCGAGAAGGGCTTGGTCGGCAAGGCGGCCGGCGAGGTGGGGTAGTCCACAGCGTCAGGGAACTGCTGCTGCAGCTCCAGATCGTTCAGGATGAGTCGGTTGCCGTCGTAGGCAACGCTCAGGCTGTTCGTGGTCTCGCTATAGCTCGTTCTTGGCGTTCAGATAGTAGACGTAGAGGAAGCTGTAAGGCTCCCTGGTTGCTTGCTCGTAGACGCGCAGCAGCTGGTCTTTCGGCAGCAGGGCGCTGAGCTCCTCGAGGATGGCGTCCAGCTCGTGCTGGTTGCGGAGGCGCCAGCAGCAGAGGAACTGCATGTTGACGCGAACGGCCGCGCTAATGAGCCGCAGCTTTTGGCTGCTGACCCACGTGCTGATCTGCAGGTGCCGGCCTCGGATAAAAAGCGTGTCCAGCGCTCCGTGGGGCTTGTGCAGCTGCGGCGTGTCCGCGAAGTCGTCTATCACGACCAGCACCTGGTAGAGGCGCTTCATCTCCAGCTTCTTGCTGGCTTCGGTGATCTTGCGCTGCTGCTGGATGATGCGCCGCAAGGCGGTCTCGTCCCACTTCTCCCACCACGCCTGCTCGCGCTCCGCGTTCACGCCCAGGTCCTCTTCGATGTACTTTTTCACGGGCAGCCAGGCGTCGTCGGTGCCCACCGAGGGGCTGAAGACGTATATCCGTTCGAAGACGCCCCGATACTGCTCCAGGATCAGGCTAATCAGCGCTACGGTCTTTCCGCTTTTCGACGGTCCCAAAAAAATACCGGTGCACGGCACCTTCGGCACGACCGGGTCGCTGGGCTGCTTCGAGGTGTACTCCGGAGTGGGGAAGAGCTAGTGGGGTGGGCTAATTCCCCCTAGTGGGGTCAGTTCCTGCCCATGTTTATGAAGTGAACAGGATTGGAACCTTTGCTTGGTCTGCTCCTTGCAGTGGAGTTGGGGACCCCCAGGCCGCTCCCCCTGCTTCTGGCTGACACTCTCATGATTCCTTGGCGCGCAGAAGCCCTTTTCACGGCATCTGGATTTGGCGTTTCACCTGCCCATCAGGCGAATGTGATGCTTCCTTGGTCTCATCTCGGCATTTTGCTGTGACCTCGGATCTCTCTTTGATGTTCAAATGCAAACCGGACTCCTGTACAGTTCAAGGTGGGTGGGGGCAATCGCGGGTTCAGTGGTTCGCCTAGGCCGGCCACGGCGCCCAGGACGCGTGTTACAATGTGTCCGACCAGAATCTGAGTGGGGAAGAGCTTGATTCTCCCCATGGCTTTGTCTTACTGGCGCATCCCAATCCCTAAGGAGCGCCAGACGGCATAGGAAACACATCCGGTCACCTGCGAAGCGCCTGCCGAGCACTGGTCCGAGCCCGTGCGCCTCGCGAGCGTTGGAAGCAGCGCTCGAGCGCGCATACCGCCAGCAAGCTTGCAAGGGGAGGCTTGCAAGGGAGCGCTTGCAAGGGGAGGCTTGCAAGGGAGCTTGCAAGCTTGCAAGGGGCTTGCAAATGCGAGAGGTCTGTGGGCCGCCGCGTGGCGTTTTGGGTCACTTGAGCCTCAAAGTGTGACTCAAAAAAGTGAGCCTAGAGTCTCCCCTTTCTTCTCTCTGGCTCGGCGTTTTTTCAAGCGCACGCTCTTCGAAGCGCTTGTAGAACATTTTGTTCTTCGGCTTCAGGTAGTACACGAAGAGGAAGTAGGTTCTTGGGCGCCTGCTTATACAGCCGGCACAGCTGCTCCTTCGGCAGCTGGACCCGCACGGCTGCGCTGATGAGCCTCAGCTTCTGCGAGCTCACCAGGTGCTGATCTGCGTAGTGACGTCCTCGGATGTGACGTTCTCGGATGAAGAGTGTCAAGGGTCCGTGCGGCTTGTGGAGTTGCGGCGTGTCAGCAAAGTCGTCGATGACTCAAGCACCTGGTACAGTTTCTTCATTTCCAACTTCTTGGACGCTTCCGTGATCTTGCGCTGCTGCTGGATGATGCGCCGCAAGCGGACTCACGCTCCGTGTTCACCCCCAAGTCCTGCTCGATGTACTTCTTGACGGGGATCCAGCCATCATCGATGTTGACGCTTGGGCTGAAAACGTAGATCCGCTCAAACACCCTTGTACTGCTCCAGGATGAGACTGATGAGCGCCACAGTTTTGCCCGACTTGCTGGGCCCAAGGAAGATGCCGTGCATGGCACCAGGGGCACCACGGGGTCCAAGGCTTGCTTGCTGGTGTACTCAGGCGGGGGGAGAAGCTTGATCTTCCCCATTCGTCCTTTTGCGTTACGCAAGTTCCGGAAGCCGGAGTCCTGAAAGTAAAGGCCGGCATGCTACGCGCTGGCCTATCTGCGGCTGCCCTAACCCAGCAGCAATGCAATCCTGTTGCCGGCGCAGGATTGACGGAGACGCAACCCAAGGCTCACATGCAGCAGATGAGGCCAAGAGAATTCCAACCCAACCACCCTTCTGCTCTGAGTCACCGTTGCGCTTAGAAAGCACTTATCATGCTTTTCGAGCCACAAAGCTCCGCAACAGAAACGCACTTACAAGGCCAGAAGCAGCACTTTAAGCCCGGGCAACTTAAACTTCCAAGACGCACAGAATGCGACTAGGACCCGTTTTGCCTGCGTATTGAAGCAAGCGAAAACCCTTGCAGAAGTGCAAGCAGAAGGGCTGTGACCGCACCGCGCAAACCACCAAATTTTCGCAGAATCCACATTTGCTGAATGATAACCTCTCAAGATGCGCTGTGAGCGGTTTTAGATTTCACAAATAACAGAGAGAGGGACACTGCTTCGTAGTTGGTGATAACATATGAGACATCATCAGCTGCGTGCCTGGCACGCTAGGTAATAGGTTTCCTATAAGATTCCTATAGGTTCCCATAGGTTCCTATAAGGGCCCAAAAAACTCCGAGCTCCGAGCCCCCAGCCACGCCACCTGCCTGGCGTTGAAGCCTCCACCCTGGCGCACCACCTAGAAGCCTCCACCCTGGCCGGGGAGCTCGGAGTTTTTTAAGCCCTTATAGAACCTCCTATAGGAAACCCATAGGAAACCCATAGGAAGTCCATAGGAAAAGAAGAAGAGGGCTTCCTATAAGTTTCCTATGGGTTTCCTATGGGTTTCCGAAAAGATTCCTATAGGTTCCTATAAGGGCCCAAAAAAATCCGAGCTCCCTCCCTGCCGCGCCACCTGCCTGGCATTGAAGCCTCCACCCCGGCCGCACCGCCTGCCCGGCATAGAAGCCTCCAGCCTGCCGAGCCTGCGCCACCCGAGGTCGGAATTCCGACTTTGCTTTTTTGCCCGAAAAACCCATCACCGGGCCAGTGCCGAAGGTCCGTCAGCGGGTCGGTCCTCGCCATACCGCTGTCGGAGTGTTTTTTTTTCACCATTCACTCGCCCTGCCGTCAATCCTGGCGTGGGCGCAGGATTGCTCCACTCAATCCTGGTGCGGGCACAGGATTGCTCCACTCAATCCTGGCGTGAGCACAGGATTGCTCCACTCAATCCTGGCGTGAGCGCAGGATTGCCCGGTGTCTCCCAGAAAACTCTATCAGCGCACTGCTGTACAGCACTGCGCTCCCAGACTCGCCGCCCGGATTGCCCGGAAAACTCCGTGAGCGCGTCGCTACACAGCGATGCGCTCACGGACTCGCCGCCCGGCTTCCCGGCTTCGAATTTGGCAAGTAACGCAAAGGGATGGGGAAGATCAAGCTGTTTCCTGTGCCTGAATACGCAGCAAACAATCCTCTGACCCCGTGGTGCCACTGGTTCCGTGCACGGGCATTTTCCTCGGGCCATCAAAATCGGGCAAAACCGTGACTCTGATCAGCCTGATTCTGGAGCAGTATCGCGGTCCTGCGAAGGATTCGAAATCTAAAATGCTGCGTGCAGGCCTAATATGCGGTTTGGCAAAATGCCCCGCAGCTGCCTTTGAGCCCCCTCAAAGGACCAGTCTGGCTGGCTTCTTGGCTGGCTTCTGGCTGGCTTTTTGGCTGGCTTCTAGCTGGCTCTGGCTGGCTTCTGGCTGGCTTTTTAGTTGGCTCGGATGGCTTCTGGCTGGTTGGCTTCTGGCTGGCTTTTTGGCTGGCTTCTGGCTGGGTTTTTGGCTGGCATTTTGGCTGGCTTTTGGCTGGGTTTGGCTCTTTTGGCTGGGTTTGGCTGGCTTTTTGGCTGGCTTTTGGTTGGGTTTGGCTGGCTTGGACCTTTTTCCTTGTTTTTTTTAGCTTGCCTTGCAGAAACGCAGCTGCGGGGCATTTTGCAAGCATATCGGGGTCGTTTTGTTGCAGCCACACGCCTGCACGCAGCATTTTAGATTTCGAATCCTTCGCAGGACAAGGTCGTTTCCTGAGACGGACAAGTGTCAGAACCCTCCCAGGTGCAATAGAATTCGTTTGGGAAACCCCCTCTAAAAAGAGAGATTTGCCATTTTGTGCCCTTTTCCCACCCAAAAGTGCCTGGTGACAAGCAGTGACTTCTCCAAAGGGAGGGGTGGTTTTGCCTCCAAAAACGCAAATTAATTGGTTACTATAGGCCGGCCCCCTTTCCTTACTACTCTGGGAGCAGTGCAACAGGCCTTAACGCTGAGGGTTTTCTTTTCCCGTGTGTCTAGGGCCGTGAATCTCGTACGCCTTGAACTCAAACTGTTTTGATTGAAACCCACCCTCCCACCCCACTTTGCACGCCTGCCCTCGCCTTTTCCGGGGCTGTACCCGCGGTACTCCCTTGCCGCACACGCCAGGGTGGGCACGCTTGCTTGCGCTTCAAAAGCTAGAGCACGCCTGTTGCAACCCGTGAGAAAGAAGTGCGCGCCTTTTGGATTTGCGGGGTTCTTTGATGTGAGGGTTGTTTGGGTTCAAGCTAGGAGCAGTGCAACAGGGCTCAGAGTGTCATTTTTTACAGCGCGAAAGCTTGCTGTTCTGCCACCCCGTGAGCTTCTTGCATGTTAGCCTTTGTGGCTTTGGCCCGCGCGCGTTCGTCGTGCCAACAGATCCGTTTTGCCTTCATTTGGAGCAGTGCAGTGCGCGACCTGCAGAGCGCGCGTTCGGACTGCGTGGTTTTGGCTTTAGAATTTTGACAGGGGCACAATGTCTCAGCTTGTTGTTGTTTTTGCTGGCATTGATCCGATTCGTTTCTACCTTCCTGTGTCCTTGTCACTACAACTTCATCCCAGAAACCATGGTATTGGTGCATTGAAGAACTTTCGACGCCATAAACCCTGACCTTTGCCAGCCCGCTTGGTTTGGAGATGCGCCCTGTTTTTGGCGCACGGCACTTTGACACTTGCAGTTTTGAATTGGTACCTTCCCCATTCTTTCCAGGCATCCTTCTTTCTAAAAAGCCACCCAAAACCCTAGGGAAACAGCTGGTTTTTGAAAAGAACCATGGTTGAAAAGAATGGGGATCAACCCCTAGAGGTTTGCGTTTCAAATCGTGTTGCACCATGCATCATGCACCTCTCCTGCGGCGGTGTCTGCCGCACTTGACATGAACTGTGGCCATGCTTTGCTCACAGCTGTTCAAAACCACATGTGCCACAGTGTGTAGTTGCTGGTGATGCCTGGGCAATGCGTGGGCAACAAAGCGGTGATAGATAGATAGGCATAGTAGGTGGTTTGTGGAATATTTGAGCAAAGAACGCAGGAACTTGGATTGACCTCAGAGACTTGCGACGTGCAGTTTTGAGCAAACATGTGGGGGGTTTTCATGGGAGGTTCACAAACGAGAGATTATGGCAGAAACCGTTTTGAATTCCGTTCCCGTCAACTTGCCTCACTGGCCCGCACTCGCGCAATGACACTGAATGGCTGCACCCAGGCGACTTGGGTGGCACGAGTCAGGGTCAAACCGCTATTATTTTTGGAATGTCTCCTTGGTTTCCATGCTTGGGATAGGGTTCAAGGCCGGCTTGCTGACTGCTTTTATGGGATTTTCGAGGTTGTGACTGAAATTCTTGCCTTTTTCCTTCCTGTCTGCTTTTTCTTGCATGAACCAAGAATGCCAATGTGAGGAAACCGCAGCCCTCCAAGTATTTGATTGGATCATCGACTTACCTGCAACGCGGAATCGCCATTTTGGTAGGGAGTTGGTGAAACACCTGCAACTTGAATTCTCCTCCATTTTCGCAGGTGTTTTCATCGACCCGAGATGGCGCTAACCTCTGAAGGGCAAACTGTGTCCCCCCCCCCCGCCCACCAATCCCTTCCCCATTGCTGCCAATTAGAACAGTCTCAGTTGTCTCAAGTCTCATCTTTGATTCGCGGAACTGCAGAGCTTGGAGCCCAAAGCTTGAGTTTGCCATGAACGGGAACTGAGCCGAACATCCGGGATCTCAGGTCTCGTACCCCCAGGTGGGAGGCGCATTTGCCTCCACCTCGCTTGTCGAATGCCAGGCGCAGCCCAGGCTCGGCCGGCAGAGCCTCTCTTTTTTCCCCCCTCTTTTTTTTGACACACCCTTCAACCATTTTTTTGAATCACACTTGTCAGCTGTTGCTCTTGGGGTCAAACAAATTAGAATGTTTCTTTTTTCTTCCCCCCGCCCCATTGAACAGGTGTCTCTTTTGTTTGCGGTTGGTAGACGCGCGTTTCGTTTTGTCGTGGGGCGAATTTCCCTCAGCCCTTCGACTTGTCGTTTAGACTCGCCGCTTTTCGTCTTTATGGGGCTAGTTTTGTTCCATCAACATGTTGATTTACCACGTTATTGTTAGCCTTGACAATTTTGACAACTATGGGGGGGGGGGGTACCTTTTTTCCAACGTTAGCTTTCTTTTGAACCCTTCAATTTTCACACTTTGATTTGGCCAGAATTTGAATCTGCGACCAACATGAGCAAAGACTGGGACCAACCTGATTCAGAAGCTACGACCAAAAATGAGCAGGGGTCGGCTGAAAACCAAAACGGCCCCAAACAAACTAGGACCAAAATGACTCAAAGACGAGGACCAAAATAAGAGCCAATGTTTGAGAGCTCTCCAGGAGGAGAGATGCAAACCAACTCTTTGGGTGCAGCAAAGCGGTTGATTGCGGGCACGATTTGAGAAGCCAGCATGGCTGCAGCATTCGCAGATGCAGTGGCCAATATAGAAAGCTGGTCTTCTGGCAACGGAAAACTTGCTTGTCACAGGAAACTCTCTGCAGCGCGACAACCACGGTGAGAACAGTAAGCAAAGCAACACAAAGCAAGCAAGCAATCAAGCGCCAGGCAGCCAGGCAGCCAGCCAGCCAGCCAGCCAGAAAGCAAGCAAGTGCTAGTCCGACCATCTGCGGCCAGGGTATCTGAGTCAAGTGGATCAAATCAGCGCGGACGGGAACTAAGCATTAACAAATGGTCAAAACTACCTTCAACCTTCTGCTTGGGGTTGGCAGGGATGGCCGTCAACCTCTTGAGAGGGATTTCAAAGAAGCAGAAGTTTGGTATTGAGGAAGGCCATGTACCTCTTGACCTTTGGGGTTCTACATTCTTGTTCGCCTTTCTGGTTATGGCTCGGGTGTTTTCTTGTGAAGGGAGGCTTGCCCTGCGCTTCAGGAAGTCCCAGGTGGGATTCAACGAGGCCTGGCCGGGGGAATCGAGCGGTTTAGCCAGCTTCGTGGTTTCTTTTTGGACGGGTTCGTGAATTTTTGTCCGCTGGGCCCTGAGCATGTTAGGCCCTTCTGAGAATTGCCTTTCTGAAGAGAAATGAACTCCCATTCCTCACTCCTTCCCAGCCGGACAGAGAATCCAGCTTATGAATCCCTAGAGCTCCTCCGTAGTAAGGGTGGGAAGTGAAGCGGTTTTTCATGCCGAAGGTCATTTCTCGTGTGGAGACCCTGAGCCCCGGAGCGGCTCAAGATCTTGGATAGAATATCTCTATGTAATTCCTCTCTTTCTTGTCCAAAATGATTCATACTTTAGTATTTCCATAATTTTGAGATATAATAATGTAATCTTAGGAATGGAAAGGAAGAGAGAAATAGAAATCCATAAATTACAGAAGAAGCAGATCGGCGATTGATAGCCACAACTTACCTACTGTGCCAAAGTGAGTTATAGGTGGGACAGATAGTGTGAAAACCGAAAGGACAAGCAGTCGTAAAGAGAAATGTATGAGCACCCAAACCTAGAATTCACCTTCTTTTCCATTATATTTCTATCTTCAAGATCTTAAGGAAAGAGAAGGTAAATGAAAAGAGAAGGATAATTGCGAAAACAAAGGAATGACAAAAGATAGTGACAAAGAACAATAAGATAGACATAGGAAATCACCAGATTATTTATCGGGATTATAAACATCAGAAATCGGGCGTCCGATTCCTCCGATTTGTCATGGGCTGAGTATGCCCTAACGTCATCCCCTCTACAAATGACAGTGAACACATGGGTCCACTAAAGAGAGAGAGAGAGAGAGATATATATATATATATAGTCTCAAACTTACCTTTCGAATGACGAACAAGTCTGTTCCATGGGACTTGAGAAGCGGAGACGCGGTTTGGGGTACTTCGGAGACGGGCAGGAGCCAACCGGCCAAGCGGCCTTCACTGATTCAACTTGAACGATGGGTCTGTCTCAAGACTCTGGGAAGGTGGTTTAAACAGCTGCAAGGAAGCCATTATGTAGGGGGCTTGTGCCCAATTTGGGCAGGGTTTACCCTCATTTCGGAGATCAACCTCGTTTCTTTCTGAGCTATGGCAGTGTCCAAAGAATAGGGAGAGCCCCTTTGTTTGCCAAAAAAGAGTGTCAAAAAAAAAGAACATAGGGGGCGGTGTTCGGTTTTTTGATTTTCGGTTTTTGGTTCTGAGAGCCGGGTGAAAACAAAAAAAAGAGAAAAAAAAAGAAAAACAGCCGCCAGCCTTTCGCCGGGTGCGACGCAGGTGGTGGAGGTCCTGGAGTTCGGCCGCCTCTTGGGAGGCTCCGGCGGGGCTGGGAGGCCCAGAGAAGCCGCCCGACGTGTCGGGGGCCGAAGCTCGGTGCGTCGGCACCCAGTTGGGGCGGGGTCGGGGATCGATCACTCGGGGCTTCTCCCCACCCACTTCTGGGACAAGCGATTTCTCCCACTTTTATATGGGGGGTTGAGTTTTTGGTTAGTGTGAAGCCCTTTCCGTTTTATCACAGTGGTCATTTCTCACAGGTATGGGCGGGGGTCGAGAAAAATTGTTGGAGCTCCTTGTTGGATGGTTGAAAGGAAGCCAAAAGGACTGCAGCCAGTTTGAAGCGGGTGTGTTCTTTGTTTTTGTTTTGTTTTGGAGGCTGTTTTGAGACAGGAAGCCAAGAGCCACAAGTTTGGCAGTCTCCCTTTGACCAATGCCCGAAAGATCAAGTTCTCAGAACCCTTTTGAGAACTCCTCCCTGGGGGCAGCCCTTGCTTCAATCCTCTAAGGCCAGGCAGCAAAATGTACCGGCATGCATCCCTTGCACCCAAGCGCGGTTCGCAAGAGGCCTGGTGGCCCGAAACACACTTCTCCCATTTCCCAAATGGAACACTGGAACATGGGAATGCCCAGGTGCCTACGGATGGGACCTGGGCTAGCTTGGGCTTGGGCCAGGCACGAATTCGCGGGCGATTTCCGGGTGAAACCAAGAATTGGGCACTAAACTTGAAGTTCCAGAAGATTGGAGCAACTGAGAAACGGATTTGTGTTGTGTGCGGAGAAGTGGGGCTTTGCTGGCTCCCCCTCAAGTTTCTCTGCAAACCAGGGGCCTGTGTTTTCGAAGGAGCTTTAAGATCAGTCGGCGAACTTTGCTGGCATTTGCCGCTGGTGGGTCATGGTGAGTGCGCCAAAAAAACGCTCCCTTGCAAATGTTCCCCGTTTGAGCAGCTGACAAAAAAATGCTACCGGGAGGGTGGTAGTCTATGAGTCTGTTGTTAGTTAGGAAACAAATAATTTTGTCTGGGGCTCATATGCCTGTGGGTCAAAACCAATGGCACCATTTTGGGGGTAGGTGTACCATCCATTTTGGAACCTATTTTAGTGGTTGGATTGAATCGGATGTTCACTGGGGGAACGATTTGGCTTTTGAACCGACAAGCATTCTGCATCCTGGGCATTGCTCTTCAAGCTCCTGGGCAGCATAGCTCTTTCGTGACTTCTCGCGCATGGGTGAAACGGGTCGATACGGGTCGATACCGACGCACATTTTTGATGGAAGAGTCGAACTACACTTTCCAACACTGGAAGTTCACGAGTGGGGCTTGTAAATTTCCCACCCCCCACCTGTACTTCCGACAGAGGGGCACGTGCCTGCTCTCGCGTCAAGTAAGCCTTGAATAAATTCAGCTTCAGGTAAACAAGGGAGCTTCCTTACTGCACCTGGCGATCTGCCAAAACTTAACAGGCTTTCCTGCATTTTCCTTTTTGAACCTCCACAAGTGGCAATTTTAATGGAAACCATCATTGAAGGGGAAATCCAGAAAACCCTGCTTAAGTGACCATTTTGATATTTTGTGTCCAAACTCGGGGAGGTCAGAGGGTTGCTTTAACCAGGCAAAATGGATTCCTGGCGTACTTTATCAGATGGTGGTTTGCCAAGATGATAGCCGCAAGATTGCCACAAGTGGACCAATGTAGGAAATGTTTGGTGGAGCTATACTTGAGGAAGCAAGTAAGGAGGGAGAAACAACGTATTCCCAAAAGAACAAGTTTGTTTGCCATGATAAAAAACAAAATACAAATAAAAGAAAACAATCAGGGAATGGGTTCACGGCCATTGGCACGTTCCACTGCGAGTATTTGGAAGGTTCAGATGCGCTTTTTGAAAGTCGCATGGGGGATTTACGAAGTGTCACCATGGCAACAGTCCAAGTCAAACCCGTTTGTGGATCACCCGAAAAGTGGTTGGCGGTCAATCCCCGCATGAATGTCCACCAAAGGTCCCAGATGAGCGGATGACTCGTTGCGCGTCTTGCAGCGTTTGGCTCGCGCAACGCGTCAGCGGTTTTTTTTTTCACCCGCGGCCGCCGTGGGTTCAAACTGGTGGCTGGGGCGCCAAGAGAATCGACCTGATCTTTTGTCCTTTTGGGTTTTCATTCTAGGCAAAGTTTGGGCAGGTGAGCATGTGAGTACATATTCGGAGATATCCCGACATGTGATGTGCTGACGTGAAGTGATTATTTTCAAAGTGAATGTAAACATGCATGTTTGAGGGAAGGCCACTAAAACCGATGGTTTCAACGGCCGTTGGAGTCACAACAACCATGGGTTCACATGGGTGGCCACCAAAATGGATTCGGCGAGACTCTTGTCCCCCATTCACGTCTGCCTTCTGTTCTTGATAAAAACCAAGATCACCATGTCGTATTATGACTTTTGAAGATGCATACGTGCAACTAGATAAGCTTTATAAATAAAGATGAGCAAGAACATATAAGTTGCAATAATCAACTAGACAAAAGAACAACCAGTCATGAATCCGTCAATTCAAAGCGGAACGTAAAACATACTAAGCAGAGGAGAGGCATAGACAAACATATTGCCAGTAAATAGCCTGAGATTCATATCTGATCTTGAAACCAATTGTTGAAACCAATTGATGTATGATTTCTGAATCACTTTTACCAGCCATATGATTGCAACCTTGGACATGAAGATAAACACATCTTCATTTCTTCTTCCTGGATTTTAGTGATAAAACGGTTCCTTGGTTGGCAACCCCTCGTACAGTGGTTGCATACCGACAAGGGGTATGAAGAACATCAAGCCTGCAAAGAATGCATCTACCCCTGCAAAGGTTGACCCCTGCACATGGTTTTTGAGTATTTTTTGGACAAAGTTCAAAGGTTCAGCAGCAGATTGCTCAATCGGAGCCAAGGCAGCGCGCCAGATAGCAGAAGGGCTGGTGCCATGCAAGAACCTGCGATGCCAAGAATCTGCGATGCCGAGACTGCATGTCACTGGCACTTCCATTCGTCTTAATAGTAAAGCCGTTGGGGTTTAATTGAGCAAAATAACACTGCTTCCTTCACCGAGGTTTGATGAATTGAGGATCTATATGCGTCGAGCTCAGCCGGATTGCCATGCTGTGAGCCCTCAGAAGTTGGGGATCAATCTATGTGTAAGCAGTCTCTCGGTTTCTTTGCAGCAGGTTTCCCTCCGGAGCTGGACATTTGTTCTATTCGGGGAAGCCCCGAAACGTCCACTGCCATTGTGTCAAGGGCGGCCAACCGCAACCGGTTCAGAAGAAACCCCCCTCAAGGGCGACATCGACCACGTAGGCATTGCAAGCGCAGCACCTGACCTGGGAGTCCGGACAGCCCCAGATTCCCTTTCGCAGTTCGTGAGGAGCTTGGGAAAGTGTTCAGCTTTGCTCAGCGGGGGGGGGGGGAACTATGGGTGTTTGTGAGTTGATTCGCCTCGGACTCACGTGCCGAAGGGTGGATGGCCTTGAGAGATGGGTTTCATGGCTTACACTCTCGGAGCAGTCGATGCTGCTTATTGGGATTCCAACAATCAATCTGGGCAAATTGCACAGATCTCATACATAGGGGTTTGTGGCTTTACCCATGACAATTTTACTTGTGTGCCATCACCTAAGGGGGCACACTTTTTTGGGGCTCACTTTTCCCTGGGAATATGACTGACTTATTTTGGGCCCCCACGGAAGGCCGACTCGTGTTAGGCCCCCCACGGTGAAGAAAGGCAGCACAAAACAACACTAAGATCTCCAGTACCCCCGATTTCGTGAACCTGACAGGGACCCCCAACAAGTGCAGGCCCTTTTGGATGCATGCCACACTGTTCCAAACACAGGTCTGCGTTTTTGTGTGTGTTTGTTCGTGAGACCCTTTTCAGGGCGTTTTTTAAAGGGAACCCACACAAGCACCGCATTGTTTTTTTTGGGGGGGTTCGACGGTCCAAATCCCGGTTCCGCCACACACACACACACATCAGGGGATGCGCAGGCCTTTCCTGAAGGCAAGGAACTTGGCTCGCATGGGCTTGGTATACCTTGGTTTGGTGGGCAGCTTGGGGGGTTGGGCTGGGTGGCTCCGGTCAAATTGGGTCAGGATGGCTGGGCCGGGTCGGGTTGGGTCGGTTTGTTTGCTTGATTGTTTAGTTTCCGTCTTTCTGTTTTTCTTTCTTTTTTCTTTTCTTTGTTTGTTTGTCGTTTCATTTTTGATTTGTTGCTTGGTGCCGTTTGTTTCAAGGTTGGTTGTTTGCTTTGTTTTCTCGGTTGGTAGGTTGCCAGATTGGTGGGTTGAAGAAAACGAAGCAGAGACAGCCCAAAAGGGGTCAACATGAGGCATGATTGACTGGGCCAGAGTCGCGACAGACATGGATTTGGTTGGGAACGCCTTTGCATTGTTTCTCATTGTTTGGTAGAAATGCAGTGGTTGATTTCCCGAACTGAGCTGCCAGCAAAGCCTTTAGCCATGGCTGTTTCTGCTCATCCAAACTCTCGACTTCCCAGACTTGCGCGACCTGGCACGAGTCGTGTGAGGGTCACAGGAGTCATAGGAGTCATAGGAGTCATAGGAGTCATAGGATTCCGACTCCCCGAATCCCCCCCCCACCCGGTTCCTGAAAGTAAAGCACTGGACACTCGGCTGAAAGGCTCTCCTTGTGCTGACCACAGAACCACACATTTGGCTCCGGAGCCACCACTCCCCGGGAGACATTTTGCGCTGCGTCAGCAGGGCTCCTTAAAAGATACACTTTGTCCATTCGAAACACGGCTTTTTCCAGCAACATAAAGGGAAAGCACCATTTGCAAGGCAATGCTCCGGTGTTTTTCATGTAAGGATCCCTATTCAGACGTGGATGTTGCCAGATCTGGCTGGTCCTGGCAGAGCTGGCGGCCGGCCATAATGCAGCCTGCGCCTTCATGTGCCAGCCCGACGAGGCGACGGGAGTCGCCAAGGCCAATGGTTGCGGAGAATTGGCAGTGGCTGCATCAGCAGGAACACCAGCATCGCCAGTGATTTGCCTGTAGTTGGTCCAAAGAAGCTGTCTTGTCTGGTGAAGCCATTCTGGGGCATCGTCGAGTTGGGCTGGGGCCATCAATTTTGCTTACAAAGCCGGCACTTGCAAAAAACACATTTTCGAGCATCATGTGTGCAAGTTCTGATGAACCATGTGCAGTGCCGAATTGGAGCAAAGCCGCGCCTTGCTGTCCCCGACGAGTTGCGTCAGGCTGGCAGCTGCGTCTACTGGCCGAGCCTTCATCTGCAGCCCGGGAGCTTGGGGGGTAGACCTGGCTGGTGGCTGGTGGAATTGGCTTTTGGGGATGGATGGACCAATGGATGCCGAGACAGATCTCCAGAAAAGGGGAACCCAGCGAATCATGCTGGAAACGGTCGCAAGTTTCGATGTATGGCCTGCCTGCGCCTCTTCCTTCCTAAAAGAAACCCCGAGCTTGCCCCACGAAAGTGGCCGTTGGTTGACATTTGGCCATGGGTCAGAACCTATGGCGAGCCATTTTGGGACGGATGAACACCCATGTACCACCTATTTTGATCCACGCTTCGGAGGGTCGTGATATTTTATGCGTCCAGGCTGGACTTGGCAGAGCTCTTCTGCGGCCAGTGCCAGCTCACAGCAGACCAGGCCTGAGCTCCAGTAGGCAGGCTTTCGTTTGGTTAAGACTATTTTCTATTTTCCCCTGGTTTTAAAGGGAGTCTATCACTACTGGACATTTTTATGTATTTATTTGTTTTTTCCAGGGGACTTAAGCAAATGGAGGTAGGTGAAGCACAAACTTTACACCGACGGGCTCCACCGGTGAACCATCCCCGCGTGAGCGTGGGGGTGTGTCCCTTACCGGAAAAGACCAGTGCAGCCAGTGGCTCATGGAGGGTTTTGGACTGAGAAACGGAGAGGGAAAGACCCGCCGCTCAAGGAAATGCATCCAAGCCAAAGCAAAGAAGCTGGAGATGATGAAATTTGGCAGAATTCGTTTGCAAGTTAGGACCTCTATCCTCTCCAAGTCATAATTCTTTCATTCCACCAGGAGTTCCCCAATTCCATTTGATCAGATGTGCTTCCAAAGAATTGGTGACATATTTCGGATCGGCTCAACTGGTGCTCAAAGTGAACATATCCCATCTGCCATCCATATCAAGTTTGTTATTGAGAATCGCCTGGAGGGCCTGTGTACCTCTGTAACGGGAGAGGTACTTCAAGGGAACAGGTCTCCACCCCTTGTAACCCGTTTAGAATGAAACAAATTGGTTGGCACGGGCATTCGGAGTAAGTGTCTTCAATTCGGACACATGTCCACGGCAAATGCCTGTCAAGCGTGGTTGGCGGGCATAAAACTCATTTGTAAATGCAACCACACCAAATGGTCCCAACAACAAAATGGTCGGCTTCATGTCGGCTTTCCTAATGTTATCAAAAGGGGATCAGATAGGTCAGCTAGCATTGTAGATTCTAGATAGACTTTGTCTCGTGAGCCACGGGAAACTCCCCATGTTCAATTCCAGCTGAGTCCACCAATTCAGCCTTCCCTGGCCAGGAGTGCTTTGGCTCTGACTTTTGCGCGGAGATGTGCAGGCGGGGCGCGCAGTACATGAGCTTCAGCTTCGGTCAATTTGGGAGGGACGTGCAGGGACGAATTGGGGGCTCTCTAATCAATATGCCCACTTCCGTAGAGGGTAGTCCAAACAACGTGGCCGACATGGGGGCTCCCAAAATTCGGCCACTGTCGTTGGACAAGACAGTTTTTCTCTTGGAACGGAAGGGTCTGAGAAACCGCCCGACATTTTTATGTGGCAACTCTCTGAAGAGAAAGATCCCTGGAACGCAGGGGGAGGTTCAACTGGACAAATGAGGGACCCCGGTTCCAAGGAAAGTCCGGAGGGGACTCCCTAGAAGGCCACTGGAGTCGATCAGGTTTGGAAGAACTCGCCTGACTCACAGGTGCAGCGCTGTATCCATGGAAGAAGAAAAGCCACCCTCACTAAGAGATTTGGCAACAGGTCCCTCTCTGACATTCCGATCACCAATTACTCATATGACCCTGCCCTTGTGAGAGTTGTCCACACGCCGCCGAAGATCGCCCGCAAGACAGCTGGATACCAGATCAATCGAGGTTGCTTCTCCTTTTCCATTTTGGGACCTCACCTTCTGATGACGAATGAATCTGAGTTTCAGCCAAGATCAACACTCAGTTGGGGGGTTCCCAGCCACAAATGGGGTGTGGATATCCACCCAGACATGTTTTCTGATACATGGTTTTGGGCAGACCACTTCAATGCCTGGATGGTGACCCACATGAGTCACATGAGATGTTCAGACATGGCGAAGGCTTGTTCTGACTCAGTTGCCATCCCTAAATTCCACACCTTGGGTTTGAGCACACCCCATGGATTGAAGACCCAAGTCTGCTCAAATAGGGATGTTCGTCAACCCCTCAATAGGGATGGGACAAGTTGGGTGGTTTGTCCCATCCACAGCCCCAATGAAGCCCTGACCATGTTCCACAGATCGGTTTCTGGGGGTTATCAAAGTCAGAAAATGGGTTGTTTCCCTTTAACCCACCACTTAGGGGGTTACTTTGATCATGGTAAAATACTGAAGCCACATGTAGAGGTCGGCGCCTGCAAATGGCTCCTAGGTCTGTGCACAAGCGCTGCAGCTATCACCCTGCGCTGAGCAGCACCTCAGATATCGAGGAGAAGTGTCCACCTTGGGAGAGTTGCCAGTTGTCATATTCCTGGGCAAAACTTTTCGTGGGTAAGACGAGCTCACCCATGATGAAGGGCCTTTATCAAGGGTTCTCCTCGATTCATTTTTTTGACGGTTTCTGGGGGTTATCAAAGTCAGAAAATGGATTCGGTTGTTTCCCTTTAACCCATCACTTAGGGGGTTGCTTTGATCATGGCAAAATACTGAGGCCAGTTCTCTTCTTTCCAACTTGGGAGTTATGGCATTCTTCCCAGGACCTTTACTCATTCCGAGCCATGGCAAGGGGAGTCTTGGGCGCTGCACCACCTGTCAGGCTCATCTTTATGGAGCTTTGTTTGCGTGGGGTGATGCATGTCGATATATATATATATATATATATGTACATATGTATATATATATATATATATACATATATATATATACATATATACACATATAGATACACACACACACATACATAAACATATTATGCATGGATATGTGCATTTATATGTATCTATATGCTAGGGCGGCCCCTGCTGCTTCCCGACGATGGCTGCAAAGGTCTTTGGCGGCAGTGGGCCTTTGGACGGTCTTCGTTGACTAAAGTAGACGAAACCGCAGCAGTATCAGCAAAGGAAGCGCTGGACTGCAGTACCCCCAGCATCACCAGTGGCGAAACTGCTTGGCACCCTCAGCGTCACCAGTGCTGTAGTAAAGGACATGATTTTGCGCCATTTTCCTCAAAGGAACAAATGAAACTTGCCTCGACTGCAGAAGCCAAGCAGAGAGAGATGAGGCGCCAGGGCGGAGGGTTTTTGACCGTCACCAGGCGTTTAATGAGAAACTGCTTTCCCGCAGACTGTCAAAATCCTTTGCATCACAAGCGCTTTCTTGAAAGTAGTAGATGTTGCCACAATCCGTATTCGACACTCCAGCATCACAGTGCTTTAGTAAAGGCACGCTTGTCCGCTTGCTAAAAGTAGATGTTGCGGCCTTCATACTTGACTTTTGACAGGCGCTCAGCCTGCCTCATTTGTTCCCTAGCATGGCTTCTGCAGTCGACTTTCCCCGGCTCCATACTGAGCTTGAGAGCCGCCTTTCACTTGAGCGCCTTCCTTCCGGGCATTGGTGATGCTGGCGCCTTCAGAATCCCCTTGCTCTACTGCATGATTGCGGTCTGTCGATGACCCTGGCTCATCTTTTACTTTGGCTTATCCCTCCGAAGCCCGGAGCCCCAAGAACTTTCGCCCCCTTTCTTCCAGTCTCCGACGCGGACACGCATTTCCTTGGCTGAAGCGCGGGAAAGGCTCAGGTTGTTTAAGCGCTGGCGGTGCTGAGGATGTCCGGCAGCTGCCGAGGCATTGGCCTTCAGAATCCTCCTGCCCTTGTGGCTGTCATGGTCTTTGGTCAGAACCCTCGCTCAGCCTGGCTCATCTTTTCTCTTGCTCGGCTCGCCCAGTCGAAGCAAGCCTCAGCCTTTTTCCTGCCCCAACGTTCCTCTCTCTCGTCCTCCAAGCTCTAACGTGGAACATGATTTCCTTTTCTGAAACAGCAGGTTCCGGGGCGGCCCGCGGCGAAGAAGGCCTCCTCTTTACTCAAACACTAGTGATGCTGGAGTGTTGTGTCCGAAGTTTGGCGGACATGCAGGTTGATTCATCACGCACGCCGGCTGGCGTGCCTGCCAGCGGGCCGCAGCACACCAACTCATGTCGGCCTGGAAACATGCAGTTTCGCTACAGTAGTCACAGCCGCAAACAGGGCAGGAGGACTTTGAAGGGAAGGTACCCGGTACCCATATATATATATATATATCTACACATGTATACATATATATATATATATACACACATTAAATTATATTTGTATAAATAGATATGTAGATGTATGCAAAGATCTGGACATAGTCATTTTTTTACACACATGCGCACATCATGCATAATTCAATGCCGGCGACCTCAGCCGGTAGCGTCAGGAGGTCTTCTGCCAGAGCTGCCCCTTCTGCGGGCAGAAGGCGGCGGTGGAGTACTACACTCGGATCCACATCCACGATGACGAAGGCGCCTCAGCGCTGAGAACTTCCCCACAAGCTTCTGAGGGTTTTTGTATTACACCCTGGGATTACACCCTTGGGAAATGACCCAGAATGGTCCAAAATAACACGGTTTGTCCGGAAATGTGCCAGTGGGTGTATTTTCAGGGTGTAACACGAAAACCCTTAGATAGCTTTTTTTTTTGGGGGGTCCCTTTATTTTCCACTAAGCAGGCAAAAAAGATATTGTTTTTGCCGGGGTCCTAATTCCAGCCTAGAGAAGGGCACCTCACTTTGAGTCGGAAACCTCTGAAGACTGGTTGTTGGACAGACATCCCCTCGAATTCTGATGTCCACCAAAGGGTCCGCCGAAAGAAGGATCCCGGAGGGTCCTCTAAGAGTTAGCAGTTAGCCTCTGTCGGGTGCAGGATTTCCACTTTCCAGATGGAAGTGGATTCGGAGGTTCACGAAAAGGACATTGTAGCCTTCCGACATCTTCCTGGCTTCTATGACTTTTGGAGGGGGGCCATTCCTGAAACTGTAAAGGGACGATTCATCAACCTTGTTGAATCGCGACCTCCCGGTCCAGGGGCATTCACTTGCGGGAGCAGTCTCCAATCCGCCAGGATTCTTCATTTAAGCTACCTTTTGACCAGCTACTTTTTTGACCAATCAGGATTCTACAGCTGTCCAAAGATCGCTCGCCATCTGCCATGATGCCGCGGCCGTGGCGCAGGCATCATCAAGGCCATGCACCGCCTGGAGCGCGGCCTGGAGGAGTCCCTTCACCTCACGAAGGCCCACGTCGAAACACTGAGCCGGTGGAAGGTTCCAAGACGTGGGCACCGCGCGACCGGTTTGGTTGGACTTCTAGGTCCCGCAGTAGTGCCCTTTTACACCTTTTTTTTGGGGAAGGGTTCCCCTACTAAGATAGACTACAGAAATAAAGGCTGGTACCCTTGTTCTAACCTCTCTACTGGAGGACCTAGACTTGGTACTTGGGGGAATCCCCGATGTTGAAAGAGGCGCCAAAAGGGGTCGATCAATCCAGACCGTTTGAAGCTTCGAAGGCAGCAATGACACTGAAACACCGAGAGGGGTAGAGCTTCTTTGGTTGCGGCAAGCCACCCATGTCCAAACTCTTGCCCCTAGACTACCAAAAGCAAACCCTGTATGGTGCCAAGGAAGGCCCAGGGACGTGTCCAACTGGTACAGGCCCCCACTTCATTTTCCCAAAAGTTGCCAAACAAGCATGGCCACCCAATCCAAAGTTTGGGCTCGCGCCCAAGTCGAGGCACCCGCCAAATGGGTGGTTTTCCATTGCTTCCCGTAAACGAATCCCGCTCATGAAGGGCACCGAACTCCTGTCAGGGGTCGGGTACACTTACTTGCCACGACACACACACACACATTTGCACAACAGGTAGGTCAAAGGTCCACAAAGCATTGCAAGTGGGTTTGTTTGCAGGTTTGCCATTGATTTATGGTTCGTTTGCTACCAAAGCGATGTTTGTTCAGAATCTCATGCCAGGCGCACATTGGAGACATGGAGAACATCTCCAACAGCTCGCTCCAGGAGAGTCTGCAGTCCTTGTGTTGCTTTTCTGAGCGGTTGGCCCAAGTGACATTCTCAACCTTTACATTCTGGTGGTTTGAAAAGGGCAGACCTGAGGGAGATTTGTGATTTTTTCGTGTTCCCGTGAATGCCCAGAACCCAAAGTTGTTTTTTTTGTTTTGTATATGAGCCTTCAGTCGGCCTTAGCGAGGTCTTGGCACTCTTTCCGGTTTCAAGCGCTTGAGCGCTCGAACAAAGACTGAAGAGCAGTCACGGAGTCCTCAAATATTGCGAGCGAGGAATGAGAAGTTGAAGGGAGTTTTGACCGCGCAAAAATTGAGCTCACGGCATCCTGAAGGGCAACGTTCTTGCATCGTGACACGTGCTCAAGACCTAGTTAGGCTATGGGCTCCACTGTTTCTCTTTCACAGTTTTTTGTTTACCGCAGCTGTTTGGATGGTATTTTCCTTGGGCAATGGAAGATCTCAGCTGTTCAGGTCTAGGATTCATTTTCAAACATCATTCCCACAGTGGCAAACAGAAACCAGAAGCGCATCAACAGTTCCAGACATGTTGGCCTAGGCTTTGGTCCCAACTTTACTCAGAAACGATGTCCCAGCCTTCGTGAAAAGGTTTTAGGACCCGGAACTGTTGCAACATGAAGGGGCTGCCGTTCTTTGGCATGCCTAAAACGAAGTGCCCAAACTGCCTGATTTAAAGTGAGGCGATGAAAAATCAATATCGACCGGTGATGAATAACGCTCCTGGCTTAATCAGGGGGCTGCTCTTTACTGAGGAATGGGCTTGCCCCTACGTTTGTTTGGGAGGTTCATTAGTCAGGGGTTGCGTTGCCATGGAGCTTGACTGGATGCACACACCCTTGGTTGAATATGCGGTCCCCATTTAAGAGGGACTCCTTCAAGTTTTGTGGCCTTTGGATCCTTCCATCCGGACGCGAGAGATCAGGCGAATCGAAGGATTTTGGGATTTGAACGCCGTGACTTGAAACCTTGGAGCCCCGACGACCTACCCGTACACCCCTCAAACCCTGAAGCCGGTGGGAGACCTCAGGAGATCGCAGCACTGGAAGCGGCAAGTGAGGAGGCTTCGACGTGGCCTGGCAAAAAAACCTCCTCTCGACTCAGTTGCATTGGGTTCCATTCGGTTCAATTCGCATGGTTTCTGTTCGATTTGGTTGGATTCGGTTGGCTTCTGTTCAGATTGATGCGGCTGGAATCGGTTCGATTTGCTGTAAAGTGGTTGGACTTGATTGATTTGGGTCGATTCGGTTCTATTCGTATTCGGCTCGATTCGATTTGATTCGGTTGGTTTTTGTTCGATTTGGTTGAGTTTGGTTGTGTTTGGTTCAATCGCTTGGATCTGTATGATTCGGATAGATTCGCTTCGGCTCGGATCGATTCGGCTCGATTCGGCTATTCGGCTCGACTCGGTTCGGCTCGGCTCGACTCGGTTGGACGCGGTTGGACTCGGTTCGGTTCGACTCGGTGCGATTCGGTTCCATTCGGTTCAGCTCGGCTCGACTGGGCTCTATTGGGTTCGATCGGTTTGATTCGGTTTCGTTCGGTTCGACTCGGTTCGATTCCGTTCGACTCAGTTCCATTCGGTTCGCTTCGATTCGATTCGGTTCGATTCGGTTCTATTTGGTTGGATTTGGTTGCATTTGTTCGACTCGGTGCATTGGGTTCCATTCGTTTCGACTCATTTCAATTCGGTTCCATTTGGTTCGACTCTGCTCGATTTGGTTCGATTGAGTTTGAATCAATTCGGTAATCGATTCGTTAGATTAGGTTCCACTCGGTTCAAGTCGTTTCCATTCTGGTCGACTCGGTTCGATTCCGTTCGATTCGGTTCGACTCAGCGCGACTCGGATGGACATTCGATTTGGTTAGACTCGGTTTCATTCGGTTCGACTCGGATTGATCTGGTTCGACTCGGATCGATTCAATTCCATTCGGTTCAATTTGGTTTCATTCGGCTGGATTCGTTTTGATTTGGTTGAACTCGGTGCATTGGGTTCCATTCGTTTCGACTCGGTTTGATTCGGTTCGACTCTGCTCGATTTGGTTCGATTGAGTTTGAATCAATTCGGTTCCACTCGATCGATTTGGTTAGATTAGGTTCCACTCGGTTCAAGTCGTTTCCATTCTGTTCGACTCGGTTCGATTCCGTTCGATTCGGTTCGACTCAGCTCGACTCGGATGGACATTCGATTTGGTTAGACTCGGTTTCATTCGGTTCGACTCGGATTGATCTGGTTCGACTCGGATCGATTCAATTCCATTCGGTTCAATTTGGTTTCATTCGGCTGGATTCGTTTTGATTTGGTTGAACTCGGTGCATTGGGTTCCATTCGTTTCGACTCGGTTTGATTCGGTTCGACTCTGCTCGATTTGGTTCGATTGAGTTTGAATCAATTCGGTTCCACTCGATCGATTTGGTTAGATTAGGTTCCACTCGGTTCAAGTCGTTTCCATTCTGTTCGACTCGGTTCGATTCCGTTCGATTCGGTTCGACTCGGTTCGACTCAGCTCGACTCGGATGGACTCATTCGATTTGATTAGATTCGGTTTCATTCGACTCGGATTGATCTGGTTCGACTCGGATCGATTCAATTCCATTCGGTTCGAGTCGATTCGGTTCGGTTCAATTTGGTTTCATTCGGCTGGATTCGTTTTCATTTGGTTCAACTTGGTGCATTGGGTTCCATTCGTTTCGACTCGGTACAATTTGGTTCCACTCGGTTCGATTCGGTTCGATTCGGTTCCATTCGGTTCGACTCTGCTCGATTTGGTTCGATTGAGTTTGAATCAATTCGGTTCCACTCGATCGATTCGGTTAGATTAGGTTCCACTCGGTTCAATTCGTTTCCATTCTGTTTGACTCGGTTCGAGACTCTGCTTGATTTGGTTCGATTGAGTTTAAATCAATTCGGTTCCACTCGATCGATTCGGTTAGATTCGGTTCCACTCGGTTCAAGTCGTTTCCATTCTGTTCGACTCGGTTCGATTCCGTTCGATTCGGTTCGACTCAGTTTGACTCGGCTCGACTCGGTTGGACTCGTTCGATTCGGTTCGATTCGGTTCGACTTGGTTCGACTCGGTTCGATTGGCTTCGATTCGGATCGATTCTTTTCGATTCGGTTCGATTCTTTTCGATTCGGCTCGATTCGGTTTCATTCGGTTCGACTCGGATCGATTCGGTTCGATTCGGTTTCATTCGGTTCGACTCGGATCGATCTGGTTCGACTCGGTTCGACAATTCCATTCGGTTCGACTCAGTTGCACTTGGTTCGAGTTGATTTGCTTTGGTTGAATTCGGTCTCATTCGGCTGGATTGGGTTCCATTCGTTTCGACTCGGTTCAATTTGGTTCCACTCGGTTCGATTCGGTTCATTTCGGTTCCACCTGGTTCAATTCGTGTCCATTCTGTTCGACTCGGTTCGATTCGGTTCGATTCGGTTCGATTCGGTTCGATTCGGTTCGATTCGGTTCGATTCGGTTCGATTCGGTTCATCTCGGTTTGATTCGGTTCTTCGGTTCGATTTTGTTCCATGCTGTTCCACTCGGTTCGATTCGGTTTCACTCGGTTCGACTCTTCTCGATTCGGTTTAATATTAGGTTCGATTTGGTTGGATTTTGTTCGATTTTGTCCGGTTTTGTTGGAGTCGGTTCCATTTGGATGCATTCGGCGGGTCAATTCGAATAGTTTTTGTTCGATCTGGTTGGATTCGGTTTCATTCGCTTGGATTCGGTTTGATTCGGTTCGATTCGCTTCGCCATGGTTCGATTCAGTTCTTATTAGGTTCGACTCTGTTGGATTCGGTTCGAATTGGTTCGATTCGGTTCTACTCGTTTCGATTCGGTTCCATTCGGTTCCATTCGGTTCGATTCGGTTCGATTCTGTTCGACTGGGTGCGATTTGGTTTGATTTGGCTCGATTGGGTTCGATTCGGCTCGACTCGGTTGCATTCGGTTTGATTTGGTTCGATTTTCTTCGATTCCGATCGATTCGGTTGGTTTTGGTTCGATTTGCTTTGATTCCTGCAGTTTCATTTGGTTCGATCACGCTCGATTCAGTTTGATTCGGTTGGATTCAGTTGGTTTTGTTTGGATTCGGTTCGATTCGGCGTCGGAGTCAAGAGATTCGATTCGATTAAGCACTGCTAAGCCCGGAGGAGCAAATGCAAAACCAACACTACAGCAACACCAAACCACTCTGCGTTGAATTTTGCAAGCTTCATTGAACCTCCTACTCCTACCTACAATCATGGAAACCAGACGCCGCGTCAGGTTGTGTGGCAACAAGGGCGCTGATTTTTACTCAAGCTCTTTATCATTTTTCAGTTTTCCCGCCGGTTTTCGGAAGCTTCCCTCCGTTCTTCCCTTTTTGGTCTTGAAGAACCCCCTTTTGGTTGCTCATGAGAAAGCTTCCTTTTGGGACGCAAGGTCTCTCGGGAGCCCTGGTTTTTCGGTGTCCAAGGAGGGCGGGACGCAGCGACCTGGCGGCCACTCAGCTGGGGGCGCGCCAAGCGCTGCAACAGTCGAATCTCCAGGTGGTGGTGCCTTGGACCGCCAAGCCGAGATCGAGCTGCAGGCCTTTTTCTGCCCGTCCAAGATGGGCGTGTCTGAAAATAGGGGACTTCCAAAATCGCGGTGTTCTTTTTTGTTTCCCCTTGATACCACCCTAAAAAGGCTTCCCTTAAGAAAGACAAAGCCACATGGGGTCATTACTCAAAAGGGTTTTCTCGCATTTCTCAAGGGTCGGAACTCCGTGTGGCCGCCTGGTGACAACCCCATTCTCCTGCCGCATTTTTGCTGCATGCCCTGGTTGGAACTTCCGCTTGTAGCCCCGTGAAGCCAGCGTTAGTTCGCGTTGGCCATTTGCAAGCCAGCACAGCTTGTTAGAGCGCAGGGTTCAACCCTTTCTGATGGTAGATAACCACACTTTACACAGTGTTCCCTTTTGTTGGGGTTGGGCCCAATTCAAGTTTTTTGGTTTTTGGCCTCTCTCTCAAGGTGGATTTCCGCGTGGGTGGGAACCCAAAGGTTAGGTGAAAATGGATTCCAAGAGGTTCCTTCCAGCGAAACGCAACGCGTTCTCAGTCGAATTTGTCAACTTGAGGTACTGAAGGGCCAGGCCAAGTATCTGCACGAGGCACATCTGCATTCCGAGTGTCCGGGCAGCAGTTTCGGTCAAACGCTTTGGAAGTTCCAAGCGTGATGGAGGCACTGACCCCTAGTGGAATGTGCCATGCGGGTAGGGGGACATTCCCAGCCACACTTTGGTGCCGCCCTCGTGATTCTTGGCGTGATTTTGGTTAGTCCCTGTGCGTTTTTTCCCAGTGGATTTAACCGATTCTTGGCGTTGTCAAGTGTTGAACAGGACAGTACAAGGATTCCGATTTCTTTCTTTTTGCGTGGCCTCCCCCCGTTGAGAGGTTGCCTTTTGACATCTGATTTGGCTAGAAAATGGGGGGACAGCTCTGGTACGAGTATTTGTTTCTTTGGAAAGCTCCTTTTCTTTGCTGGCTTCCCAGTAGAGATTTAGCTTTTGGTGAGCTGAGAGGGAAGGAAGAACATGCTTGAGAGATGCTTTATTTGCAATTATATCCAAAACCGGATGGGGGGTGGGGAGGATGCTTCTTCCCCCAAGGGGGGGGGGGGCGGAAACAATGTCGTGTCCCAACATGGGGAGGTGTTTGCCTTCGACACTGCTGTCTGGCAAAGGTAAGAAGACGGGTTAGAATGAATCAGGGCTCCATGAGAAATATCCTTTGTGAAAAGTTACTTTTTCCTCCGCAAACGACCAGCATTGGAGTGTATGAGAACCCCTGTCGCAGGGTCCATGCGGAACGGAGTTTCACTGGAACCTTTCTGGGTGATTCATCCTAAAAACCATTCCTTTGTTCGCCTAGGAGGCACCCATCCCAGAAACAAACACGGGGGGTCAGAGCCCCTGTTTCCTTGCAGGGGTAAACGGGAAACCACGAAAACTGATGGGTACTAACATGGGTTCCTCCAAAAGTGGATTTCCCAGGGCTGTTCCCCAAAAGTTTCTCCAAAACACTGAGCTAGAAGCTGGAATGACACCCCTCGGTTACCACCAAGTTTGGTTTCCAACTTAGGGACCAGTCCCTTGGGCCCCTTGGGGTTAGTCGGGAACCACGGCGACCGAAATTAGTTGTTGGAGAAGCAAAAAGGAAGAAAATTAGGGAATCCAAAGGACATCACACACACATACCCTACTCAAGACTACCTGTCTTTTTTAGGGAAACATTTGAACAACCAGGCTTTCCACGGTAAATACCTCATACCCTGTCATACCTGGAACAAAAGTGGGTTTTGGGTGTAGGGGGTCCTTCTGACCCTTTACAAATGGGGTCACGACTCAAAGGGGTTCAGATTCCAAGGGCACTCAAGGGAACCTAAGGGAACCTACCTCTTAAATAACCACTTTTTTCAGTGTTCATGTCGACCCTCTACTAAAAAAGGAGGTATGTATTGTGGAAAGCCAGGTTGTCTCAAAAATACCATGAAAAAAGGCAGGTATTTTGAGTAGGGGCTAAGGGAAACCCGGAGAAGACACTCGCACCCAGGCAGCTCCTCAAGGACGGCGCGGGGCTGACGGAGAAGGCTGTGACCGCCATCAAGGCGGAGGAGGAGGAGATGGCAAGGCGGGCTGGGGTCTCCATGAGTGGACTTCGGTGGTTTTCTGGGCACCATTGTGTTGCAGGAAGTGGCACTTGGAAGGAGGGTCAGCGGGCAAGATGACGAGGTCTGATTCTCGCCCATTCCCAAGTAATCGCTTGACAAAGGGTCGCCTCAGCAATGCCGAGACACAAGAAAGAATAGGGGATCTGGACTACCAGAAACGCTTTTTTGCCCTCAGCCTTCAGCTTCAAAACGGGTACCTTCGAAAACTCGCACACTCAAAAACATGGGTTCGTCTCAAGTGATGTCCCCTCAAATGTTTCTTTTTTTGGAAGGTTCAAACATTCCAGTTTTGTATGGGCTTTTTCGAGGGTTTACCTCAATTAACCTGAGAATTTAGTTGGGGACAACCCACTTTGATGTCGCAGAAAGGGTGATCTTTCCCAAGAAGGGCAGACACTTTTGCGAACAGGGGTCTTTTTGGGCAAAGCGCAACCCTCACTTTGTCATTTTCCTGCTTTTGACGGGTCTAGAAAGTTGCACCCTCCTTATTGGTGCAGAAACCCGCGCTAGAATACTCTGATAGACTGATCGGAGTTTAAGAATCATTTTCAATCATAGAGGGACATGCAAACGCAACACTGAAGCTTGGTCAAAACGATGGCGTCCGAGAGCGTTCGCAAGCCACTTCGTGCCGCGTTGAGAAGCTCGCTAAGGGTTGATCACTTTGACCTGAGCTTCGGTAAATTGTCCGATCTGCAGAGGTAGTTCCCATGTCAGGTTGACTGGGGCCGTGTTTGCTATGGGCAGCTCTTCGGGTCTTTGGGAGGGCACCGAGTCCATGAAGCAAAGCTGGGCGAGATCTTCCGCTCTCTGCTCTCGCTTTCCTCACGCTCGGACATCGGGGAACCCGGTCCCAACTGTTGGGACGTGCGTTTCTTTCTCGGGTACCATTTGTTGCGGCGGTTTTCGCGGGAAGCGAAAAGGACACCAGCTGCCACGACTGCTGACAGAGCTTGAGTTCCTTTTTGGGGCGCACACTTTAGAGGTTACAGGACCTCAAGACCAGACTCTTTGCCGCGAGTGGCTGGTTGCAGCAAACAAACAGCCTGCGTCCAACTACACACGGCCATTCGCAAACATAAACAGCAGTGGGAATCCTTTTGCCTGGAAAAGAAAAACTCATCATGGGCTTTGGGCGGGTTTTTCTTCCAACCCAAAAGTTTTCGGGGTTGCAACAAAGCCCAATGGTTTTTGGACGCAGTCCGCCGGGTTCTGTTGGTGACAGACTCGGGTTTCATCCGAAGCGATTTGGTTGTGTTCGATCGCAAGTCTTTTTTTCTATCTCACTTTAATGGACCCAAAAGGGAGTTCCCGGCCTTTGGGTTGGTCTTGGGGCCTTCCCTTCTCGTCTATGTGAGGACTTGCCTGGTTTGAGCTTGGCTTACTGCTTCTCAAATGGGCTGAACACCCGGCATAGGCATCAAACAGAGACTAACTTAGGATCAAGAACATAATAGTTCAGGCTCCGAACAAATTATTCCAGACCATGTAAAGAGAAGGCAGCCAGCATCCGGTACCCCCTGGAGCAAAAAGCGCGGTTAGTAAGTCAGCTTCCAGTGCAGAGGCGCAGAATAAGTTAGCAAGTTAGTAAGTTAGCGAGTAGCAAGTTAGCAAATCAGCCAATTAGCCAGTTAGCAAGTTAGCAAATTAGTAAGTTAGCAAGTTAGTATGTGCACCAGTTGGGAAGTTAGCAAAAGCGTGGAGCTGGAGGAGGGGGAGACTGCGTTAGCAGTTAGCGCGGTAGCAGTGCTTTTCGTAGTAGTAGAAGTAGTAATAGTAGTAGTAGTAGTAGTAGTAGTTGTAGTAGTACGACTACTACAACAACTACTATTACTACAAGCTACTACTAAGCTATCACTACTACTACTGACAACAACTACTACTAGACTACTAGTACTACTACTGCTGCTGCTGCTGCTGCTGCTGCAACTACTACTATATACTACGACGACGACGACGACGACGACTACTACTACTACTACTACTGAACTACTACTACTACTACTACTACTACTACTACTACTACTACTACTACTACTACTACTACTGCTACTACTACTACCAACACTACTACTACCAATGCTACTACTGCTAAACCACTACTACCAATACTACCACTACTACTACTACTACTACTAGTAGTAGTAGTAGTAGTAGTAGTAGTAGTAGTAGTAGTAGTAGTAGTATTACTACTACTACCATTACTACTCCTACTGCTACTACTACTACTACTCTGACTTCTAAACTACTACTACTACTGTTTTACTACTAGGCTACTAACCTACTACTACTAGACTAAACTACACCTCTACCACTACTACTACTACTACTACTACTGCTACTACTACTACTGCTACTACTACTACTACTACTACTACTACTACTAGTACTGCTACTGCTACTGCTACTGCTACTCAGCCGCTACTACGCAACTACTACCACCAAAACACCACTGCTAAACCACTACTACGAAACTACTACTACAAAGACTACAAAGACTACTACTACTGCTACTGCTACTGCCACTAGTACTACTACTGCTACTGCTACTACCACGGCTACTTCTACTACCACGGCCTGTTTAGTTTCTTTTGATCCGGAGTAAATCTATTTTGATCCCCCAGCCCGAACACCCCGTAGATCCGTTTCGGGAGGCTGAAGTCGTTGGAGCGGAAGGCCAATATCACCGTCCCTCGGCGGGGCAAGCTGCTCGGGTGCTTGGGGCTGAGGGAAACTGCACGGGCATGCCACCCGAGTTATCCCCTGTAGTTACCCAAAAGGGAACTGTGCCAGCTACTTTCACCTGTGAGTCGGAACGGTTGGATGGTTTGTTCTTCCATTTTAGGAGAAAACACACGCCTTGCTTTTCAGTGTACCAGGAAGCTGACCCTTGGATCATTTGCTTCTCAAAGGGACCTTCTGCCAAACTGGGTTTCCTTTTGGTGCACTATTGAAGCCAACCTGAAAGGGGCACCGTCAAAACCCAAATTTGAGGAACCCTGAAATGGTGTGTGTGTGTGTGTGGGTGTGTGTGTGTGTGTGTGTTTCTTTTCATTCCCCATTTATTTCAAAAGACTCAAAAGTGGGTCCACAATCTCGAGAGACCCTAGCATCGAAAGTCTAAATACAAAGCGCCCTGCAGCAAAGGCGCACGTGAATCACGGGGAATGCCATTGCGGGAGCAATCAACTGGTTAGCTCGTTTGACTTAACATGTCAGGCGTTGCGTGTCTCAGTTCACAAGACCTTCAACCCACTGGCGGTGAATGTGACGCTTAGTGGAGGTGCGCTGCTTCCTAATGCTGACCCCAGAGTAATACACCCTGGCGGCAAAAGACTCACGACAAAATAGGCACGTGCCATGGTCACCCTGCGTGAGGGTGTCATGGTCTCCTATTCCCGGCTTGCGAGCCTGTTGGCCCTACCCAGTTGCAAGGCTCTTTCAAGCGAATTTTGCGTAAACTAGGGGAACCTTGAAAATGGCATTCCCTTGCATTGAAAACTGTTTCTTCTGGGGGGTTGTTTGAAGGTAAACTGAGGGGACGCCATTCAAAAGAGGGGTCTCATTGGGAGGTAGCGGGAGTGCCCGAAGATTGCCCTGGGTTCCTCACTCTTTTTTTTTGAGAGCACTCCTAACGGTTGCTTTGAAAGGTGGACACCAAAAGGAACTCCCCCCCCAAATTGGGGGGAGGGGCTTTCATATTTTTTTCGGCGCATTTGGAGCCACTTGAGCCACAATCAAACCGGGGTAGATGAAGGTTAGTCAGGGCCAATCCCCTTGCCATAAATGGCTGTGGAATTCCGCCTTCCCAATTCTTCACATGGTTCTGGGATTACGACCATGTTACTACCGGGTTTTGACTATGACTCACATCATGAGCAAGCATGAGCTGGCAATGGCTGTGGGTCGAAACTAAACCACCAGGGGACAGGCTTTAGTCCTTGGTTTCTCACTTCTCGAGGTGCACAAGGAGCGCCGCCGGGAGCTCTCGGAGGAGGAGCTCCTCGCCCGCGCGGCGGCGGACAAACTCCGCGACGCTGATGCCGAGGCCCCCGTCGATGCCGAGCGCGCGGCGAGCGGGGCCGAGTCGGGGCCCCTGTTGAACGAGCGACCCGTGTGTGTGTGTGTGTGTGTGTGTTTTTATATTCGCCCGCTTTCAGGTTAACCACTGTGAGCGTCGGAATTGTGTTGTTACGTGGAAACGGTCTTCAGGCGCGATTTCTCTTTGGGCCCGATGACCAAGAAGTCGTGACATTTACTTTCACCCTGGTGTGTATGTGGCTGTCTTTCTGCTGGATGGGTATATTTTTTAAAACTAATTTGAACGTGTATACATGTTGCGCCTATATATATATATATATACATACATAATATTGATGAGCCACATAATCCAAGGTGCAGCGGAGTTCCAAAGAGGGCAGCACGGTCACTTGGGCAATAGGTTTTTGAGGTGTGCCATGGCCTGTTTCTCCTGGAACAAAGACAAGATCAAATTGTTTGAACAAGGCTCCACTCTAAAGATGATGGAAGCTCATGGCAAGGCTTGGGAACTTGCTTTTGCTTGGGAAGGCTTTGTGTCCACAGAAACGTATGGAGGGAAAGGGCTTATGTGGAGTGACATTGTGACAAAACTCGATGAAATGGCTGATCTGGCACAACTCAAGCATCAAACCAGATCACGGTATTTGTATTTTACACCAGAGGAATTTATGCTACATGATTCAGGTGGACCAACCGCACAAAAAAGCGCGTGCCAATTCAGCCTTCATCATTTTACTGTCCACAGCTTTGCTTTGCCAGGCAAGCAAAACGGTCCAGCAACCTATTTTCGGTGACCTGTTCAAGGACGCATCTCCAAGTGCATCACCAGCTTCAATGGGGCAGAGCTACACCATGTTTTGGCACTTGGCGGGCTCTTGCCAGAAGCTTGCATGCCATGTGTGCAACACGCCTCAGTGGGTCTGTGTTCAACTAGGGTACGTATTTCTGTGAATGGTTTGAAGTGTAGCCAAAAGGAAACTAGCCAGCTTTTGTGGGCCCTGATGTCGCTGGGTGGGAACCCATGCGAGAGGCATCTTGTTCCCTTGCAACATTCCGCCAGTGGATGCCATTGGGTCTCTCCCTCAAAATGGAAGGGGTCTCCTGTCCAATTTCTTACGTCAGAGCGGTCAGGCCTTGGACAAGGTGCGGGAGGAGGGACCCGGGCCGCTTCCAACGAGCGCGGCGAATTGCCTGGAGTCGCAATCTGATGGCCATACTTTTCGGAGCGGAACCATGTTGCTGACAAACGTTGGGGGATGTGGAAACCCTAAAATGCCGGGTTTTCGAGCGCCCCTCCCCACTTCGAGTTGTCTTCGGCATAGACTCTTTCGCCGCACATGGCTCATGTTGGCGCCTTTTGGCCTCTTGGTACGTGCTGTGGCTGTAAGACAGGTTGGCCATATGCATGGCGATGTGAATCTTGCTTGTTCTGAGAAGGAGGAAACTTGTTTTCAAGAACATGGAATCGGAGAAGGTACCTTGAAGGCCATTGTCCCTTTGCAGGGCTCTTTATTCCCCCATTTGAAGAAACAAGGCAGGCTGGAATTGTAATATTTGTTCGACTCCGGCCGTGAAATCCGGAACCGCTAGGCCCATCACCGAAGCTCATGTGCAGAGAGGGTCCCAGGATACCTTCAACATGCAAAGAAATCCTTTACACCAGCCGGTGTTTGGGTGAGTTTCTTCACCGGTGCCAATCAAAGTTCTTGCGGCCCTGCTTTCCTGCGGATCACATGAGGAGGAGGAGAAGTTGCGGAAGGCGGACACCCTGCAGCAAGTTCTGGCGCAGCAGGCCTGGACCGCAGGCAGTCCCCTAGAATCCTAGGTTTCCGTTTCAGGTTTCTTCCCTTTTACCAACCAAACCAAGGCCAACATGTTGAGAAATGTGTCATATGAACCCCCCCTTGCGTCCGTTGGACCATTGGAAGGTAGATGAGTGTGCTCTTGGTGACGAATTCTGTCCCCTTTCTTTTGACGATTTGCGCCTGTCTTCTGGGCTCGTAAACCAAGAGGAGCCCTTCTTTAACAATGATGGAAGCTCAGGACCGCTTTCTTGTTGGAATAGGGGTATCCGTTTGGTCAAAACCAAGAGACAAAAGATGGCCCGGCAAGCGAGGTGCAAGGTTGCAACTCCAGATTGTACAGAGGAGTTTGATTGGGGAGGGTGGAACTCCCTCAAAAGTGAAACGGGATCCCTCTGCAATGGGCTGCACCCCCCAAACAGTTCAATGACCCACTTGCGAGCTGTTCGTTTCCCCGGTTCGGTCCATCTGGGTGTGCCCTGTTTTAGGGGACGCCCCAAAATGGGTGGCTTTCCGTTTGGTTTCCCTTTCAAACCCCACCCGGAGGGGGTACCCAACCAAAGAAAGATGCACCCACAGTGGTCCCAAACAGCGATATGGTTTATTATCAGTATCATCATTATCATCATTATTATGGTTTCCCTTTCAAACCCGATTGCTAAAGCACGCGCCCATACTGTGGATGGACGAAATCCTGCACCACTTGTTTTTGCAGGGGAATCATCATTCAAGGGTTTCTTAGATGGCACAGGATTTCGTCCATCCGCAGTAGTGGTGCCCAAAGATGATGACCTTTTCGTTGGCAGGTCCTTCGCAAAGAAAAAATCGCCTCCGCCGGGAAGCACCTGAGGCGCGCCTCGCGGAGCAGCTCGGGCTGAGGGCCGGGGAGAAGGCGCAGAAGGAGGCGCGCGGCGCAAGGAGCTGTGGAGAAGGGGCCGAACTGAGGCCCCAAGTGACAGTCTGGGGGCTTTTTTTAAGGGGGGGGAATCCATTTTTTTTTGGGTGGTTTCTTTTTGTGATTAGCCATGTGTTAGAAGTGACAACCGGCATGTTGCGATAGCAACTATCCGGTGCAACTTTGGCTCAAGATTGCGGATCCGTCGCGCCTCGGATGAGCGTCGCCGGGTCCCCGCGTCGATCACCTTCGTGTCGGTGGAGAAAGAGACATCGGCCCGGGGCAGATTGGTGGGGTCCGCCCGTGCGGTTCATCGTCGATCAAGGTTGCGGGTATTTGCATTCTTGTTTTGGTATTTCCCTTTTGGTTGTTGTTCTCTGGTGTGTGGGAAACCCTGATCTTTGGGACCGGGGATTGGTTTGCTTTTGGGGAACCTTTCTTTCGTGGCTTGTTTACCCCAACTTACCCATTTCCTGGGCACAGGCTCGTGCCCGAATCACAGGTTATCAGCCGTAGAACTTTCCTACGCGCTTGAGACCATCAACTACAAGCTCAATGACGTCGACCCCACGATTCCGCGTCGTGGATGAGGAGGCCATCCTAGGTGGCCTTCGCTAGGTGAGGACCTACCGGACTTCGACTACGAGGATATCGAAGCAGGTTCGACAGGTCAGGACAGTAGACCGTATTTTCCGTCAGGTTACCGATGATGAGCAAGGTCGAGGAGCTCGCTTGATGGGGCGGCTCCGTATCAGGTTTCGGACATTGGACTTCATCAGCATGGCGATGAACATGGCCCGCCCGCATACGACGACCTGGAGGCTATGCCTAGCCGACCTCCTAGGTCTCTTTTTCCAGGTGAATCGCAGGCCTCAGAAAAGCTCGCGGACAGGCCACGAGGACCAGGGACCTTGGTTTTGGCTCCGAGAGATATCTCGAGTCATCCTTCTGGGTTTCAAAATCCAGGTCAGTTTGATGAGCACAAGGAGAGGGCTTTCGCAGGCATCGGATACGATGCCCCGTTGTCTTCAACTGCAGGATGGGGCAGTAGCGTGAAACCTGAGTTTGATGCCGATAGGTGCCCCCAATCGAGTTTCAACGAATCCTGATGAGCATGGTAATGATGATGAATACGCCGCATTTGCGGATGCTCGTGATGAAGAAGAGAGTCAGCTCCGCAGAAATGCAAGGAGTCGCGCTGCTGCGATGGAGAGTCGGGGGGCTGGAGGCAATCCATGATGGGAGAGGACCGATAGGCCCCTCCCGGGATTGAACCCATCCCAAATGTTCCACCTTGCCCCAACATCACTTTTGGAGGACCGCTGCATCAGAGGGTAGAGGACACGAACCGGGATACTGGTTCGTCCACAAGGCTGTCAGGCGTGCTGCCGATGCGATTGAAGTGGGAGCAAGAGATGGGAGACACGCAGGTGCACTTGGAATTGGAGATCGCTCGCCGATGGCAAGCCCGTCGACAACGCCCCGCACGCCTTCAGCAGCACCTTCTTCGGCGCCGGCTGTTTGCCGCGGACCCGCCTGGTGGGCTGCTCCGGCACCGCGGCGCACCGAGCCGGCCCGGCCCGCGCGAGCCTGGAAGAGGGCCTCTACCTCTGCCGGCTGCGGCGCCTGGCCGGGCGACGGCGCGGCCGCGGTCTCCGTCCTTTCGCGCCCACGCGCCTTGACGCTTGGGTAGGGCGGGAGCAGCCCTGCTTTGCGGGCGCCGCGCCCCCTCCCTCAGGCAGCTTCCCGGCCTTTTTTCGCCGCGCGCGCGTTCGCGCGCATGTGGGTCTTATACTCCCGGCGGGCCTGTCTCATCCATTACAACACTCTGCTCATCGATCGCGTGCCTAACGATCGCCCTGCTGTCAGGTATCACAAACCATTGTACTATCAACCGCATCCGGTCGGCGTCTGCCTGGTTCGCGACCAGCAGATAGGCGGCTAACCCTGTCCCTCATCTGCTGATTTTCATCACGCTAGTCCCGGTACATGGAACTTACTTGACCGTTCAGCAACTTGATTTGGTCGGCAAAAGCAACAAGGGCGTTCACGACCGAACCTGAAGCTTCGCCTCTTTCGAATATCTCCTGAAGGTGTGAGTCAAACACTTCCTTTGCCCTAGCTTCTCCCCGCACCTCGGAGTCGCCTGATGAATGGGACCTGAGTCGATATCTCGCTTGTGGGCTAGCCCTCCTAGCCTTCAACCTGCCAGCATCCCGGTTAACGGCGACGGTCTGTACGCTCCCTTCTAGCAGACCCGCCTCCACCACCCACTGAGGAGTGAACTCATTGCTCGACCTTAGTGGCTCGAGGTCGCTGAGATCACGCCCTAAAGGCGCGCGGGACGCTTGGAGTGACCGCAACGGAACGCGCGGCGGCGAGGCCGACGAGACCGCGCCGCTGCCTCCGCCCGACAAGCCCGCGGAGCCGGCAGAGGCGAGGCGCGCGCGAGAACAAGGCCCGTGATCGCGCGCACGGCCAGGAGCCCAGCCGCCAGACAGCGCCGACGGGGGCCGCCTCCGCTGACGCCCCCGAGGCGCGGGAGGCGGCTCGTCCCTCGGGGCGGGCGCGAGGCGAGCGTGCGCGCAGGCGACCGCGCCGAAGAAGCGGGCGCGGCGCCCGAGGACGTGGCCGGGGAGACCGCTCGGCGACCGAGGCGAAGCTGACGGCCGAGGTGAGGCTGCGCCCCCCGACGGCCCCCCAGGCGCGCGGCCGACGGGGAGGCGGCGGCGGCGCTGAGAAGGCACGCGCGCTCGCGGCGGCGGGAAGGGGAAAGAGTCAGCCACGGCCGCGCGCAGGCTGCGACGAAGCCCCTGCCGCCGCCGCGGGCGGGCGGCCAGGGCGAACGGGGGGGCCGGGCGCGAGCCGCGAAAACTCCCGAGGCGCGAGTGCCGCCGACGCCGGAGGCGACGGCGACCGAGACGCGCGCGAAAGGTCGCAACAGCCTGCGGCGCAGGTGGGCGGTGCGCAAAGATGGCTACCACGTGGCGGAGGCGCGCGGGCAAAGCGACGCCGTGGAGACGCGCGCTTGCTGCGAACGGCGGGGCGGGCGGCAGGCTGCCGGTGGACGGCAGCTTTGACGTGCTCAGCCTGCAACGAGCCTGCGAAACGAGGTTTTCGGGGCGCAACTGCCCCCGCAGGCGGCCGCGCGGTGCGGGTGGGGGGGTGGGCGACGGCTTCCATTTCCCTGCACCCGCGCTGCCTGCTAGTGAAGAAGGGAGGGCGGGCGCCGGGCCAACCCGCCGCGCCGACCGCCGGCGCGACGCAGGCTGAGAAGCGCGGCACGCCGGCGTCCGAGAACAAGCAAGGCGTCAGGCAGGGCGTGACTCAAACGGCTGCGAGGCCGGACCGAGGCCGGCGGCGGCCTCAGAATACGAAAGCGGCCTGGCGCTCGGTCAAGAGACAAGCCCGGCGGCGTCGCCCCGTGTCGAAAACAGCACTTCTTCTCGCAGGCACGGCTCTTGTTGTTTTTCGACACGGGGTTGCGCTGGCGAGTGACTAGTGGTGAGGAAAAACGAACGTCAACCCCGCGCTGCTCTCCCCCTGATCGAACAAACAAAGGGACCCCTATGTCTAGACTCAGGGTCAGTTGGGAGAGCAACGCGGGGTCGAGGTTCGGACACGGGCCCCTTCGTCCCTTGGTTTTCCGTGGGGAAGCTTTTTTTGTTGGTTTTGGCGGTCGAACTAGACGGCTCGGGATCGAAGTCCGGGACGCACACACACACATGCCACAAAGCAACGGCACAAGCAAACCATCAGCGACAAGCGTAACAAAAAGCACCGCTACAAAAGCATAGCACAACAAAACAACAATGCACACACACACAACACGACACGAAGCAAACACAACACGACACGAAGCAAAATGGAAGACTCGAGTTCGACTTTCCGCGCTCCGAAGGCCGCCCTCGCCGCGGCAGCAAGCCACGAGGTGGCAGCCGCACCGTGGCTATTCTCGCCGAAGCCGCTCCCACGAAGGGCTTGTGTCTTTTTTTCGGGGGCTCCATGGACGGGTTGGGGGGCGCGAGATATATCCGCAGCCTTGCTTTGTGAGGAAGGCCTTTGCTTGGGTACATACATACGCACCTACGGACATATGTATACGTACGCAGGTAGCTACGTTTTGTTTTTCCAGCTCTGGTCGCATTGCGGACCTGCAGCCGAGGTGCTCACTGAGCAGCGGGTGCGGCAGCAGCAGCGGGTGGCGGACGCCGCGTTTACCCATGGAGAGGCGCGGGCCGGGAAGGCGAGCGGGTGCAAGGGGTGCGTCGTGCTTTGAGGTTGCCCTTTGCGGGGTTTGAAGCTAAGAGGAAACCCGACCCCTCTGCCTTGGTGTAATTTTCGTGTCTTTGGGAGGTGGCCACAAGTTTGGAGGCTTTGTGATTTGTCTACAACAACAAAAAGGTAGAGGGGCGGAAGCAGCATACCTCCCTCTGGGTCTGGGCATGCAATTTGTTTGTTCCCGGTCAATCTACCTGGCTATTCTCCTGTCAGCCAGGGACGGCCACTCTAAGGCAGAATCAGTCTTGGAGGCCGTCCAACTTCATCCCCAAAGAAGGCTCAACCAAAAGTCGAGCAGGCCACAAGCTCTCCTGAAAGTTCGCGGGGTGACGAACCGAGCTCAATACCGATGGTCTACACCTCCATTTGCAGAACCACGCAAATGTTAGATTCACATGGCCGCGGGTGGAATCGCGATGGGTTGCTCGAGCTGGGCCAGGAAGCTTCCCACTCTGGAGCAACCCTTCCCAGCAACTCTTCCACTCGGGAGTTCGAACCTGGGCACTGTCATCTCTTGGCTTGTCTTACTTCGTGGCAAGAGGGTCCAGTTGCAGAAAAGTCCTGTTTTGCTCAGTTTCAACATGTGTTTATTTTGAGCTAGTACAAGGACACGTGTTGCCATGTATCTTCGGAGTGCTTAGGAGCGCCTGCGCGACACTGAGCTGCTGTCAGAGCACGCCGCTGCCGCACTGAAGCAGGCAAGTTCCCTGGGCCAAGGATTTCGCCTTTGGACCTGAGCGGTTTGCGATTTTCCCAAGCAATCGAGCAAGGGTTTGTGGACATGTGGACAGCCCTGCGTCGCCAGTTCCGGGAAGGAAACGCGGGGAATTCGCTCCCTGGCCAAGCCAACAATCCAAACCGCCAATTGGAAGGGGGCTCCACTTCCGGTTGGCAAAATGGGCGTGGCTCAAAATTCAGGAGCTAGGGTTTGGTCTTTGGTTCTATTTGCCAAGGTGGCCATTTTAGTATCGGTTCTTCGAGCCACAGCCAAATGTGTCCGACTTATCAAGTTCCATGGTGGAGTTTGAGCAGACCTTGCGTGTTTTGCCAAGCACCTGGGTGCTTGGCACAAGTCAAAGCATGTGTCGTGCAGTTTTTGGCATCATATTCTTAATAGCGATTTGAGGGACGGGAAAATGAGCAAATGGGCAGTGCGAATTTGTCCAACTGCGAATTTGTCCAACTGATTTCAAATTACATATTTTCAAGCACCAGCCAGACAACCAAGCTTTTCTGGAGTTTGTCTCTTTGGGTGGCCGGTCGAACTCTACCTTCCTGAGAACAAGTAGGAACATGTGTGAAGCAGTTGATTCCCCTTTCAAAGCCCAGGGACCTCTACTTTGGTGCATTTTGCTTGGATGTGAGGGCTTTAACTTTTTTGCCTTCTAATGGGTTTCCATTAAACCACCAAAAGTTGAACTCTTAGCG